>JAOUZG010015602.1:2372478-2393619 GCA_026289955.1 Argiope argentata | reverse complement strand
GAAAATATATTCTTCTTATGGATGAGACACTTAAGGATTGCAATTTAAAATATAAATTTTTAGCATGCATTTCTAATTCTGGAATCATATGCTTCAACCAATGCATCTTATAGAAATTTTAATAATTGTTTCGATAAAATGAAAGGCTCTGTTCCAAAAAAAGAATTTTTTTATGCGACGACATTTAGAAGATAGTTATTAATTCAAACACAAAAGTAGAATTTTTTGATCAGCAAAATGAATCTTCTTTTAACACATGTACTAGGAAATTTTCTCGCCAAACTAAACTAAATTTCCTCGCCAAAATTTTATTCATTATAATACCATTGCAATATAGTAGTTAACTGACAGTAGCCAAACAAAGAACTCTACATCAGTCTGTGTACGGAAAAGTTCCCTAATCGGTCTTTCAATATTTGGCGAAACTTTTCCTCCCAGGATTTGATGTATGCCTCCCGTATCCTTCCTCGGACAGTCTGCTTGGCGATTATCCTTGGCTGAGCAAAGACACGCCACAATCTATAGGTATGATTAATTTGGTCTGCCTGCGCCGTGATTGAATCATCTATTCCCCCTCTACTATCAAATAAAGGACATATAGGTTTATATGCCACTGCTTTTGGCCTCCCCCGGGCTGTTCCTCGACCTGGAATGAATTGGATGATGTGGATGTATTGAAACAGGCCAGCTTCCAAGTTGGCAATCATGCAATATTTGATTGAAAGCCAAGAGGATTTTAACTTTTAGGGATAATCTAGGATATGCATTAGAGTGCGTAGGGATTATTAATTTGTGAAGTAGGGAATTTTTTGATTATATCAGTAATAGATTGGATTTGTGATTTCAGTGAACTGGATCTGACGGATAAAAACATGGAAGGGAGTAAATGAGTGCTGTTCTATTAATTATAAGCCACATTTTGGGATGAACTGATTCACCAGGATTATTAATTACTTTTGATTTCAATTAATCTCTAACTGTTTATAATTCTTTCAATATTTATATGTTTATTTTGAGCATAGACATACCTAATAAAAGCTGATAATATAATAAGGGAATTGAAAAAATTAAGCTTAAATAATATGTCACTTTGACTTTTACGAAAATATAATTTAAAGTTTATTCCTTATATAAAATGAGCAAGGATAGGATTTTTCATCCTTATTTTTGAACGAACAAAATCCGAAATCCGGACTTTTAAATATTTTTTGTATATATTATTTTGGTATATAATTGTTTCAATAATTTTATCAAATTTTATGACTAGCAACATGCTACATTTCCTATTCTAATTTTTAAAAACTAATCTGTTATACTTAGGTAAATTTCACTTGTCTGAATAACGGTTATCTGCTTATTAAATAATTTAGAAACATATTTAATTAGAACGCAATAAATTAGAACATATATCAATCAATAAAAAATAGTGGAAGCTATGTTGATTTGGTGAAGTGGTCAATATTGCTTGCTCTTATTTGATTTCTGTTATAATTTTCCCCTGAAAAAAGTGCCAGTAAAGAAACCCTACATATTTAAGCTAAAATCAGAGTTATGCAATATATAAATGATCAAAGATCTATTTGTCCAGCAGAAATAGTCCTCCTTTCATCCTAGGTCCTTGACCTTTGGATTTATCCTTTACTCTTGCAAATAGGATTGTTGCAAAGACAAATATAAATTTTGTTGTTTCAGGAAAAACAATATCATACTTTGACTATCGCATTTCCTGTGTGTACATTCATCATTTACATTTAATATTTTATGTATGTAAATGCATGTGATGCATATTTGTGTCAAATTGAAAATTAATTTAATTATTTAATGAATAATTAGCAGAATTTATCAATAAAAATTTATCAATAAAATTTGGATTTTTAAAATAAATATGGAATATTTAAAAAAAATTAAGGAAACATGTTTTAATTGTATTTAGGTAAACTTAATTTTTAATTAATTTCAATATGTTGTTTTAAATTATATTTAGGAAAACTTAATTTTTAATTAATTTCAATACGTTGTTTTTAATTATATTTAGGTAAAATTAATTTTTAATTAATTTCAATGTGTTATTTTCAATTATATTTAGGTAAACTTAATTTTCAATTAATTTCAATGTGTTGCTTTTAATTATATTTAGGTAAACTTAATTTTTAATTAATTTCAATGTGTTGTTTTTAATTATATTTAGGTAAACATAATTTTTAATTAATTTCAATATGTTGTTTTTAATTATATTTAGGTAAACATAATTTTTAATTAATTTCAATATGTTGTTTTTAATTATATTTAGGTAAACTTAATTTTTAATTAATTTCAGTATGTTGTTTTTAATTATATTTAGGTAAACTTAATTTTTAATTAATTTCAGTATGTTGTTTTTAATTAATTTAATCAATAAATTTAATTAAATTTTACATGTTCAAAAAATTTTTAAAACTGTTGCCTTTAAATACTTTTTAATATTATAAATAAATATTTATGTATAATATTAAATTTAAAATAATATATAAATAGTTTATATATAATTTTGATTAAAAGAAAATTTAATGGACAGTATTAAAACACTAGAATTCAGAAACTTATTTCTTTTTGAAATTTTGCTTTAACCAAGTTTGTTCAATAATCAAACGTACTTTTCAAAAAACATTCAGTAGAATATTAATTGAAGAATTAATATTTTGGAGAAGAAATTTCATTTTGATGGTTTCAAATATAACCGTTTCTCATATGTATTCAAAGATTATCATCATCTCATAAGAAGGAAAAATTTCAGAGAAATGTCGACAATTTGTCCAATTTTTCGAAAGATATTTAGAAAACAGCCAAAATTTTTATTGGCAAAATATAAAAAAGTTTTGCGTGATCGTAATTGTTTTTATCATATTACGTACAATCATAAGCAGTATTATTATGATGATATTACGCTATTTAAATAATTGCTTCCATATTTAATTTTTAAATATCATATAGTATTATATATAGGAACAGATAACTCACTCTGTGAGAATTTGATATTTCACGCCATTTTTAAGTTTTTCATCAATTATTACTTTTTGTCAAAAAATAATTTTACCCTTCTTTTAAATCAATCTGCAAAAAGATGTATAAATAAATTCTGCAATGTCATTATGTCATTTAAAGTAAAGAGAATCAAACGACTTAACAACTCAGATACAAATTTGAAAATAATATTTATTTCCATTAATTAGAAGTTCAGAAAAAAGGATGAATTTTTCCTTTTTGAACTTGATTAAAATATTCTACTAAAGATAATGGGAATAATTAAATACAAAAGCCTCTTTGAGTGTGTTTTTTGTGTGTGGAAATTAATTGATTTTTCAGAATGAATTTAATTCTTGGATTAAAATATTAACTATAAAAAGAGAATTAAATTCTTTTCACATGATTAAAATATCAAACAAAAATATTTGTACATACAGTTCTTCAAGTATTTTTGAACATTTCTATCAATTTTGCTGTTTTGAAAAAGAATAAGAAAAAGACACAAAACCACCAGAAGAACACAATAACAATATCAACAGAAAAAGGGAATAAAAAGAATTAGAACAAAGTATATTTTCCTTGAAAATAAAAGTTTCATTGCGAAAATTAATCCATTTTTCCTTGCTCAATTAAACGCCAAGATCAAGATAGAGAAAAGGCGCGAAAAAAAATCGTTTGCATATCTATCAACGTCAGTTTAAATATTCTATGGAATTTTTATACTTTGAAAAATTCTAGAAACTGACATATTTAAAGCCTCTGCTGACAGGTAAAAAACTTCCAAATTTGAATCGTAAAAAAACTAATTAACGGCTAGAGAGTTCTTTCAAAATAGACGACATTGAAAAAGAAAATGGAATTACTTTCAGGGCGATTCGTAGCTGAAAAAATCTGCCTAAAAGATAATTAAAATTTCACAGGAAATATATGTTGGCAGACGAACGCCGCCAAGTTTTATGTGGGGAAGATAGTGAAATAGTTAGAAAGTAGTTTTTCAAGAAATAATGTTACAGAATAACGTTTAAACCCAAAAATATAATTAAAATAGGAAATTACGAAGTTTCTTAGTCTTTCCTGTGCTAACCAAGTGAGTTTTTTCCAAATAATTTATTTTCTTTAGAAATTTGAATTTATACGAATCGTAACCTGTATAGAGGGACATTTTGGTATTAAAATATATCGATACACTTAAACAAAATAGTTTTATTTTTTCAAGAAACAACAAATTTATAATTAATTTTCCATTCATTTTCCAACATATTTACTTGATTATATCATTATAATATTATTTGCCTTCTAAACAAACACAAATATGTGAAATCTACTCATAGAAGTTTCCAAATAAAATAATTGAACTCCATTTATTGAACTTTATTATATTTTTGCTTGAGAGTTTCATAGATCATTTTGATAAAAAAAATAACCTTTTTATTTCTTTTATTATTGTTTTTAATTTCTTAGATATGAAGTATTAAAAGAGAAAATATTGAAATCCTTAAAAATTTCGAATGCATTTATTCGACGAATCTGCAGATTTTTGAATGAATTTTGTACCTGAATGTCGAATGAACCTGAAATTTGAAATAATTTTGTGGAATTGTGACTGCATTTCTGCGAATGCGACGAATAATTTAGCCGCATAAAATTTAGTATACAGCACTTTATACACATTTATCGACTTCCATCAAATTTTGAAAAAATTCCATTTGAAGAACGTTTTTCTGTCCAACTTTTTGAGTACAATTGAAGGCCATAACTGAAGAATAGAAAGTGTTATATGAATAAAATTTAATGCATAAGTTCAACATCAAAAGAATCGATTTTTAAAATCAAATTTTGAAGAACATTTTTTAGAAATTGGCTGTTTGTCCGTCTATACTTTCGCATGCATGTAAATCTAATAACTCAGAAAAGCAATGATTTAAATTTTAAAAAATGGTTCATCATGTTAGGACTAGAATAACAGTTCTGTGTCAAATTCTGGTTTCTATTTGTGGCAAAAAACGTTAAAATATTTACTCGGTTTTCTGGTGCTTGTATATTAATCATATTCCATGAAATCCACAATTTTATGTGAAGAGGAATAAGATATTTATTAGAGAATTTGAGAGAAAGTTTTGAGGAAACCATTCCCATTTTTTATCAGAATTTTTTTATCTGATGGATTTAGCTAGATACATTCAATAAAATAAAAATTTCAGACCCAACAGAAGAAATTGAAGAAAGATGAACTCAGGAGAGTTTTAGAGACTAAAAATTTTCAGTATTACTACATTTTCATTAAATATTACGTTTAAATCAACTTTCAACATAAATGAGAAAATTTAAGCATTCTATTTGAGAAAAGAAAAAGTTCAAAATGTAGAATGCTTGAATTGAAAGTAAATGACCCATAAATTCTAAAAGAAAGAATTGATACCTGCAAAATATGTTAGTTCAATGATAATTATATGTATAATGCAAATGCAATATACATTGCGCCTGCTTATAAAATATTTGCTAAATAATCTGGACAGGTCTTACTTAATTTAAATCCTATTTGATTGATTTTTCCCAAAAATTTTGAAAAAAAAAGAATAGATAGTTTCAAAATAAATACATTTCTGTGGTGATTATATTCCAAATTCAGGTGATATCACAAGGTAATATTAAATAATATCTGTTTAAAAAATGTTAAATAATTTGTTGATCTCCTATTAAATTATGATTCTCCTTTAAATACCATCTCATCAAAATTATCGAAAAACTGGTAACTAAAAACTTTCTATATTGAAAATATGCAAAATTGCATAGTATTACATAACACGCTATTTCACGCAAAAAAATGTTTTTAAAAATAATTAACTAGTAAAATAAGTAACTAGTAGAATAAGTTTATATAGCACTTCATCAAAATTCTTGAATAACGAATTGGCAACTAAAAAACTTCTGTGCTGGTAACATACAAAAATTGCAAAGTAGAACATAAAACATGTTTATCAAACAGCTGCTAAATAATTTGGACAGAAGTTCCTACTAAATTATGATTATATTTTGAATACCATTTCATCAAAATTCTTGAAACACTAATAGATAACTTAAAACTTTCTGTATTGTTAACATGCAAAATTGTAAAGTAATACTTAAAATATGTTAACAATTGCTAAATAATTCGGACAAACTTTATTACGAAATTTGTATCCACATTTTAATACCATCTCATCCAAAATTTTTCAGTAAATATGAAAATCTTCTGTATTAGTTAAATGCAAAATGCAAAGTGAAATTTTAAAGTAATAAATAAATCATGTTTGTCAAACAACTGCTAAATAATTTAGACAAAAGTTTCTACTGAATTCTGATTCGCATTTGAATAACAAATCATCAAAATTCTTGAAAAACTAATAGATAATTAAAAAACTTTCTGTACTTATATCAAGAAAAATTGGCAAAGTAATACATAAAACATGTTAATAATTGTTAATAATTTAGACAAAAAATTTTACGAAATTCTTATCCTTATTTTAATACTATCTCATCCAAAACTTCTTGAGTAAATAACGTATAATAAAAACTTCTATATTAGTTAATTAAAAAAATTGCAAAGCGAAATTGTAAAGTAATACACAAAGCATGTTTGTCAAACAGCTGCTAAATAATTTGGACAAAAGTTCCTACTAAAGTCTGATCCTCATTTGAATGCCGTCTCGTTAATGAGATAGAGGGGATGTCTTCCTGTTTCGGATGGTCACAATTCACCCGAAAGATCAAAGGACAGCGCCATTTCGGCATACATCCTTGCATAATTCGAAGTGAATTATTTGAATGAATTTAGTACAGGTACTGATATCTAAAACAGGGAATATAGCAAATTAGTAGTGTCATCCACAACTTTAGCGTTAATTCATACGATTTACTGCATGGTTTAATATAAAAACGCAACTTATTGTTATTATCTGTGTATATTTACGAAAAATCAAAATGTGATTAAAAAATAATTCTATATTGAAACAGTTTTGATACTGTTTAAGGCTCTATTTTTTTATTGGTTCTCAAAGTATAAACTCATTGTGTTCCAACAAATATACCACAAGGCTTACAGATGTAAGTCATTTCAGAATTAACAGTAGGATGAATTTCGAAAACAAAGACATAGGCACAAATGCAAAGAAAAAAAAGGGGGAAGCAAATACAAAAGTTAAATACACAAAAACAGCTCACAAACTAGCAGAAACACGCAGTAGATGATATGATACAATTGAAGAAGTATGATAAAATAAAATAGAACATACAAAACACAAATATAAAGGAATATATGCAAATATTTCTAGACAAACACACTGAAATGAAGTTTAAATAACACGGGGGAAAATACTGTTAATATATGTACGAAAGGAAATGTTAGATGATTTATTCTGCAAAAATGTAGATAAATGAGGAGGTCAAGCTATATTGTTCTTTAGAAGACAATTCCTGAGTTTACATCTTTCGTGAATAAATTTAGTGCACTCAAATATCAAATGCTTGGCATCCTGGACAGCACCACTGTTGCACACCCATTTTTATTGTATTTTCAAAATGTTTCTCTTTATTATGTACACATTAAATACACATGAAAAAAATCATAACTGTAAAAAACAACTATTTATATTATATATTTTGCATTTCTCGGAAACCAATCAAACTATTTGGGTCAAATTTTATATTAAGATAAGGTGTTGCCTTTTATATCTTTTCTTAATAACATTTCTATCAGAGAAATAAGTATAAGCCAAAATATTTATAGTTCTAAGCAAAAAGGGTTTCATTGTTTAAAAAACAATTCTACACAAAGATTTATTAAAATAACAACATCATATGTTGCAAGTTTGGTAGAGATTTACTTTTTGGTTAAACTGCAAGATCACGAACTAGATTCCTTCAGCAGGTAAATGTATTTCTTGGCCCCTGAATCCAATCTTCTAAATCTCCTACAAATGACCCCGAAATGAAAGTAGCCATAAAACTTTTTCTGACTTGATTACAGCGGAAAACGCATTAAAGCTGGAAATAGAATTACTCGCCCAGGAATGCATTGAAGCTTAAAAAAAGAATCATTTAATTTAGCGAGGAATCTGAAAACATGTCTCGAAATATAAAGGGAAATAAGCTAATGTCCACTGTTTTATGATATTAACAACAGAATCACGTGGAAGTGAATGTTTTTTAAAGTAAAAACAGTGCAATTATTTTTTTACTGCAAGATCTTGAAGCAAATTCATTTAGTAGGTCATCTATCGTTTCATTTTTTTAAAGCGTCACTTGGTTTGAATTCAGTTATATAGTTTTATGCGATTTATAATTTTTGCTGAAGTTTATTTAGATTACTTGAGTAATTGTAACACGGTGTTTTGACTATTCACATAGCATTAAACGTGTTTTAGAATATACTATCAGATGCCTTTCGGTGATGAGTTGTTTCTCCAGTAATATAATGTTTATTTTCAAACTCAGAAAGCGTCTGCGTATTTTATGCATAGTCAAAACATGTTCATTTTGTCAAAAAAAGTGAGATGAAAAAATGAAAATGGGAGATGTTTAAATTAAGTAATAAGGTTATTTCAGATTATTCATAAAACTTGGAGGCGTGAAAGCAGCTCATCATCCTGAGTATCACACCTTAGCTAAGCACAATCATCGAGAAGTGCTAGTTTTATGAACTGAAAACAGCAGTATTTTTATTTTACTAATATATTTATTTAATTAATTAATATATTAATTTTTTATTTTTATATTAAGTTTTTTGTGCCTAATTTGATATGATTCGATATATGATACAAAAGAAATTAAATAAAAATATACCCATTAAGGTGAAGGAAAACATCAGTTTTTGATTTTTAATTTGTAATAGCGAGGAAAAGTTGCCTTTTGTTGTAAATAAAATAAATTATACGTATATATGCAAAACCTGGGGGTACATCTTGAGGTGCCGCAAAGAGGTTAATGTTTCATAAAATTGTTGTTTCATTTTAAAGTTTTTTTTACAAAATAATCAGCTTTTGATTTTTAATAATGTAACAGCACTGATAAGTTACTTTTTGGTATAAATAGGATATATAAAATTCATAAAAATATATTAAAGCATATCTTGAGATGCCGCAAGGAAGTTAAAGCTTTATAAAAAAACACTTTTTGCAACTTTTTAAGCATTTTTGGGTACCTCGATTACGAAGTAAAAAGTAAATAGGCGTTGCCATACGAATAAAAACATAAAAATAATTTTATTATTGCACTGGCAGGGCAATGAGTCGGCAGGAGTCATTATTATTGAGGAAAGGCGGAGATCTGCGTGCGGTGACAAAGATAGAGTTGGTTTCAAATCAGTAGCTTTGCCGAGTTCAGTTGAGTTGGCGTCTCCACTCAAGTCGATTGTGTAGCTGATTTGTTTGCTTGAATGCTTGTGAGCTTTGATCTGAGTAAAAGTGGCTCAGCCTAAATTAGTGAAGACAATACAAATGTCGGAGTATCATATTTTTGAGAAATTTAATGATTTGATTGAAATATTTTTGAATCCGTTATGAAATGCGTCTGTTGTATTAGATATAGTTCGAAATTGCTTCAGAGAGGAATCTTTCTGTAAGCAAAATATATGACTCTTTGGTTCCCATAATATAATAAATATGGTCAAAAGCATCTATTCTCGTTGCTTCTAGCAAAAATATTTCACAAATTGTAAAAATTTACCATGCTAAATGCAGAAATTTATTTAAGTTTGAAAGCAGAAAACGTTCAGATAAGTTTGATTCCAACTCCACAGAATTTAGAGGAAAAGCTAGACGTTAATTTGATATTGTTAACTTGTATAAAAGGGGGTAAGATAATATAATATTGGAAACAAATTTTAAATAATTATTTTTGAATTTAAAAGACAACTTTTTCCTACTATTTAACAAATTAAAATCTAAAAAAGAAACAAGCATCGGATGCATTAAATTTTCAATTGAAAACATTCAAATATTTTTGTATTTACAAATATCAGTCAAAATGATATTGAAAATTATAGTTAACCTAAAAAATATAATTTTATAATGTTTTCAATATTGATATTGGTTGAAGCAGAATATTAGTTTGCAAAACTTTAATGTGTTTAGAATCTTATCATTTGATCCTTATTTATTTGGTTAAAAATATTAAAAAGATATTTTAATAACTATTCTTAGATAAATATAGTTTTATTAAGTATAAACGTTCTTAAAAACCGAGTCCACCAAAGAAAACAAATTAAGAATGAAAAATATATACAGAAAAAAGTGAAAAATAGCATCGGGAGATTCATTTTATGAAAACGACTCTTTCTTAATTTCCCTGGGGAGAAACTATCGTTCCATTTTGTTGTTAATAAATAACGCGCTCCGAACACCTGCTTAAAGAATCGTCTGCCTTTTCAAGAGCCAATTAAGAAGCAGGAGATACGGTTCCCGTTGGAGCACGACATCAAAAGGTAAATATGTCGCACTAACGACCACTTCAAAAGCAGGGCCGAATTTCAGTTAATGGCGACAATTTCAGAATCGGAAATATCCATAGATTTTTATCATCGAGATATTCCATTTTCGTACTTCCAACATCAAAGGACGAGTTGCTTTTGTTCGCGTTTTGCTAGAGTTGAGAGGAAATCGTTTATCTATATTTCGGATTTCCTTTCTGGAGTTGGAAGTTGCGTAAGTGCTTGGAAGAGATCTGGGAAGGTTTTACTTTGCAATTAAGAGGAAATGCAATAATTACGTGCGATTAGAAGATGAGCTCTCATTAGGGGAAAATATTATGAGCTCGTTTTAGATTTATTATTCCGAGATCTTTTGGTATATTATTCTGTATTATGAGTGTCAAAGGATATAAATTGTTTTGTGTTTAGATTCCTAATCTAGATTTGTGGATGAATTAATTATTGGTTCTGTAAAATTTATGGCAAGGCTTAACATATTCCAATTTACGAGTTTTCTCAGAGATATTTTGATAATTCTCAATCGATTCACACACAATGATTATTTTAATTGGAATATGACATTAAAACTCCTATTTTCCTAGCATTTAATACTTTAGCTTTAAATACTTTTTTTTCTAGCATTTAATACTTTAATTTATACGTATTTAAATATAAATTATACGTATTACACAGTATCATGTGTATCACAGTTAAAGTAAATTGTCTATAAAATTCTCTGATAAATAAATAATTTTAAGCATTTTAAAAGTTTATATAATAGTTTAAAAATAAATGTGTCGGAAATATCTAAAGTGGGTACATTTTTTCTAGTCATGATATGTTAAAATAATTTTGGGATTGAAGTTAGCTTAAGATTAGTGATTAATTTAGTTTATTAAATAAATTTAATTTGGTTTATTAATTAATTTAGTTAATAATTAAGTAACAAATGAGATCACAGCATTTTGAGTGAGATAAGCTACTGAGACATGTAATTTTCTTTTTTATTGAAAAAAGCGTCAGAACTTATATCTCTCTATAGCTTCATTCGAAGATTGATAAATTTGGTGAGAAACATACTTCACATGGTCCTTGAAAGAGTTAAAGTCCACAAACAATATAAATAATAATAGTAATATTCCCATTTGACTCTATAGAAATGAGCTTTAGGTCCATGGTTAAAATAAGTACTCGATAAAGTCATCAGATGAATAAAACAATTACATTTCGTATGCTGTAAGGGCATTTGTCATCTTTATAAAAACCAAAGTAAACATTTATTGAAAAATTGAACACATTTATGAAGGCGTATTGGCTTTTGATCACGTAAATATGATAAATTATGAAGCTTCTTTATCCTCATAATTTATGCAGAAGCTTAATTTTCGGTGAATAAATAAGTAATTCATATTTTTGTTTGATTGATGGACGTTGTATTCAAATCGAGAACGATAGAGATTGATGAGAGACTACGGTTAGCTGTCAGTTCGTTTTTGCTTGTATAATCGAATCAATCGCGCTCTCATATTTTATGTGCATTTTATGGAGGGTGATAAGATTATTTATTTAATATTGTGGAATTAACTGTAGCGTATTTTATTAAACTGTCAAAAATTCAAAAGACGGCGCTGATAAAGACTGATTATATGAATGCAATGCATATATTTGTTATTATTTTATGCAGAGTCATAGCCGAAAATCATGAAACAAACGCTTATTGTCTTTTCAATTTCGTTTTATTAAAGATCTAGAAGTGCGCTGAGCAGCACACAATAGCCGTAGGTTTACATGACGAAAGAGGATAGTAAAAAAGGGTAGAAATGTTTATCTCTAGTCTTATATACTAAGATATTCTTATAAATCCCACACATGCAGATTTTTGGCATTAATTCCGATACATTTGACCTTGACAAGAGAAACATGATTGTTTTAGAAGAATCTATGCTATATAAGTGATTTATTACTCATAGAAGGAATCCTTCGAAAAGAATATTTACACCAGTGATTTATTGTCCATCCAGTCGGCACACGTGCACTCCATTATGTATTACCTTTATAATACTTTATTTGATTTATTATTTGGTCAGGAAATAACATTTTAGAAGGAAGTTACAATGAGCTAATTTAAGACAAAACTTTGGGAATTAATTATATTTAAAATTAGTGTTCAAAATATCATTTCCCACACACACATGTATATATAAGTTTTTATGTATTTTTATATGTCATGTATAGATTATATGCAGTTTTTAAATTTGATAAATGCTGTTTTCCCACGATTTTTACGATTTTGCAGTTTAAGAAAGCATATGTCACTGCAATTTGGTATAAAAATATGAATAAATTTAATATTTATAATCGTTACATATTATAAAAATTTAAATGTCGTTGAAAATAAACTTTTATCATATTATTTAAACACACAAACACACACATATATATTGGACATTAATTTATTTCTTTATATATTATTTAAACACACAAACACACATATATATATTGAACATTAATTTCTTTCTTTATCTTTCTATTTTCACGAATTACGACTTTATATTTCCAATTTTCTGTTGACTTGCAGTTTTGATTTTTAAAAGCACATCCCCTATCCTTCTAGTACAGTGATAAAAGAATGTTTTAAAAAGTATTTATTCTTTCGTTTTTAAATTTTTTCATGAAAACGGCAACAAATAAATGTAACAAACTAGAATATAAATATCATTTCTGAACCAAAACTGAATATTTGTTTCATATTCTTGATAAAATCCTTCGAAATGTTCTGTTACGCATCTTTAATACTGCTTTCTTACATTGTTAATATAGCAGCAAAGAAGAGAGATTTACAGAGGTTTTTAAGGAATGCTGAATGGATGACAGATCAATACCTTTCCTGGGTTTGGACACAATTTTGGCAAATTTTCGAGATGAAAATGTTTATACAAAAAGCATTATCTAACAGAACTCGAGATTTAATTATTTTTTTTGCATTTTTAGTGTTTTTGCTAAAAAGAGAAAACTAAAGCCAAGAGATACTGAAAAGATATTTTATCTTCCAAGCCTTGGTGACGAATATGGTGATTTGGGTGACGAAAATGATTCCAGAAAATGGATTCCCTAATAGGACTCGGGATCTGAAGATTGTTCTAGAAAATTCCATGCTTTGTCAGAAAAGTAAATAAATACGAGAAGCTATTCTTAATCTAATGTTGATCGCTTCTCTATTGTGTTATTGCTGTTTTAAATTTAGCGATTTGCTGTCTGCTTGTGTCGTTTCTATAAGAACTATTCATAGTGTGAACCTCACATGTATTTCTGGTTTTCATGTAGAATAAAGCTTTGTTTTCTGATATCTAGTGTATAAAACTTTTTTCATTGTATAACAACCAGGCAATTTTAGTGTAACAATACACTGTGGTCTGTTTACTTGCATACATAGTGAAAAACCCGCACTTCAAAAATCCAATGTCAGATACATGCCATTTGATATTTGACTTCAATTCCTTTCGATCTAAATGAAACTCTAAATGGAGAGGGTTTAAAAAATCTATACTCAATTTTTTTTCCATTCTAAAAAGCAGAAAGTCTTGTAAAAAAAACTGAAAATGCCATTTTTTTAAATCGTGAAATTGTAAAAACTTTTAGTTTGATATTTTTCCCGCATTGCTATGAAAAAAAATACTGAGTTACTGCTCCAAACATACAGTCTTAAACTTTAAAAAATATTTGAAATTCGAACTTCGCATAAAACACCCAATCTTTCCCAAACACAATCATGCTCAATATTCGGAAAGCGTTCAACCGAATCGCTCAGGATCGGGGACAAAAACTCAATCGTTCAAGTCAGCGTCTCGTTCAAGGCTTTTTCCCACACATATCCGTTGCTGACCGAAAAAAGTCATAAAAAATGCTGAGGCCGAAAGGAAACGCTACTTTACCCAGAAGCATTTTCTTTTTCATTTTTTTGCGTCCACCCACCCGCCGTATTTTGATGAGACCATCCCAGGGGCGATAAAGGAGGTGCTTGGAATTCAAAGAACGTTTTCCTTTATGCCCCAGCCATCAAAAGGAGCCGCCCGCCTCCGAGAAATAGATGTTTGGGATTGTCTGTGCGGATAAGTTTATTGATCGGGGAAAGAAAGGGTTTGTTCTTAAATAATGTGGAATAAGAACGTATAAAAGCTTTCTTATTTACTTAGCAATATTGGAATGGGGCACTTTCTTGATGTTCCATATAGGACGGAAAAGTAATGAACTAAAAATAGTTTTACAAAGTTTTTTTTAGTCGTAACAAAGTCTTAAAGTATTCTGATAATCAGATTTCTGAGCAGTCTCAAAATATTCTAATAATTAGACTTATGAATAGTCTTAAAATATTCTAATAATGAAATTTCTGAATAAGGTTAAAATATTCAAATAATCAAATTTCTAAATAGTCTTAAAATATTCTAATAATTAAAGTTCTGAATAGGCTTAAATCATTCTAATAATCAAATTTCTGAATAGTCTTAAAATATTCTAATAATTTAATTTCTGCATTAGCTTAAAATATTCAGATAATCAGATTTCTAAATAGTCTTAAAATGTTCTAATAATTAAAGTTCTGCATTAGCTTAAAATATTCTAATAATCAATTTTTTCAATAGTCTTAAAATATTCTAATCATATTAACGTTTACAATAAAATTTGACAAATCATTTCAAATGCGCTAGTTCTGTAATGCGTGCAATGTGAGAAAAATTATAGTCCAAAAGGATTATCTTTCACTTAAATTAAAACATTTTGTCCTTTAGATTGAAACATTTAGTTTAAAACATTTTGTCCTTTAGATTGAAAGGAAATAGTATTTAACATATTTTTTTGTATGAACTTTTAAGGTAACAATTTCTTAAATTTCTTTTCAGAACGCTGATGTTTCAAGATGAAAAACGAAATTCTGTTTTGTTTTTCCTAGAGATTCGAAAATATTTCAATCATTTCGCTGTCTTGATATTGTTTTCAACGCGCTCTTTCTATTTTTACGAAAAATCTCTCAAGAACGTTACGAAGATGTAGATAAAATGAAGACTTTACTGCCTACGAAATGCGTATTAAATACTCACAACACAAACTACAAATACACGGCTAATTAACATTATTCAATCTGCTAATTACTGGCTAATATGGACAAAGTTCTTGCTAGAACGCACGCCAACAAGAAAATACCTTTTTTTCAAGCCAACTGAACTATGTCAGCTCTCTCCCTTAACTGACTTGCAGCTCCTCCCACGCCGCGCCTTATATAGCGTCTCTCTAAAGTGGACGGGGCAAACACAAAAATTGCGTGGATTTTCCAGGCAAGAGTGGAAATTTCTCCAACATTCCGTAGGAACAAATCTTTATTTCTTAGCTTCCAATGCACATTTTAGCGTGTATTAAAAGCCCTTAACGACCTCATTATGCCACCAACACACCAACATCGCTAAGGTATTCAAATTTTTTCGATCTTTTGTTAGAAATCTTCTTAGAATGGTCTTTTCTAGCTAACGAGTGATTCCATTACAAATAATTTTTATATAATTAAACTATTTGCAAATATTTACAAATTTACTTCTAATAGCACAAAATTCCTAACATTATTATTTATTCTGTTTTACTAATCTAATAAGGGCAAAAAAGTACTGTTAAAATAACAAGGGTAGAAGATATAACTGCATAAATAACTATCTAAATGTACCAAAGAAATAACTATTTAATGTAACATAGGAGTTATTATCTATTTATAATAACTACCTATATATTTGCAACCTGATATGAACTATCTTATTATCTTGGGAATATAACAAGAACGAAATTATCAACATAAAACACAAGAAATAACTATCTACTTATAATATGGGAGTCACTATATGTATCATAGGATAAACTATCCATTTTCAACACAAGAGTAACCCTCTGAATAACATAGGAGTAATTATCCGCATAATATAGAAGTAAGTATATACATAATGTAGGCGTAGTTATTTACATATAATATGAAGAAAGTATAAGTATATAATATGAAAAAAAAAATTACATATAGCATGGGAGAGTATACGTTTATAATTTGGAAATAAGATCATATTTATATAACATGGAAATAGATGTTCACATACAACTATTTATTACTAATAATAACCAATCAATATGTTAAATAGTATTATTACTTTTAACTGTTATTATTTATAATAAGAAATTAAGACCATTAACCGCAATATATACATCACAAGTAGAAACAAATATTTACGTCAAACAGGGAATTTAAAGTATCACCAGAGAGTTATAAAGACTATAAATGAATTAAAGCACAGGAGATTTATTGTGGTTTTTTTTTTTTGGCTTAAAATTTACACCAATACATTAATGAACAGTAAAGAAAATCTGCTATTAAAGTATGTATATAGTTTATAAGAATGAAATAAACTATCTCGCTTTGGATCGATTAAATTGATTCTTCTATACAATTTTATCGTTCTTTTTAATCCCCAAAAAAACAAAAAACAAAAAAAGGAAAGAAAAATCATGAGGCAGTCGTGATATGAATTTCAAAATGTGAAATGGGGCCTCATATTATATTTCATCAGTAATTGGAACCCACCAGTCCTCTATAGTATTTTTAGATTTTCTTCCATTAGACCGTGGCTGTTTATCACTTTTTCTGATGATATTCAACTTCCTCTGGTATAAATCCTTTTTAACAAAACTTTTCTTATTTTCTGCTTTACCTGAACCTATGAGCAGCATTGTAAGAAGTGTTTGATTTAGGAATTCACCGTGAAGAATCAATGATAATCACGAGACGCATCACGTATTTTTTGGAATTCTTTTGTTATGTTTAAATGTTCCAGTTTTCCTCTCTTCATTCTGTTTACTCTCAAAGCTTCATTTTGAAAATAGCATTTATAAGCTTCAAACATGAACTGTTTCCTTACGAGTAAACCAAACTTGATATCCTTAAAATGTGTGAAGTATTCGTGACAAAAATGATCTTTAAGGAGTTTTGTGAGTTCTTGTTTCAAATAAGTGATTAGGGTTGTAAAAGCAGATTGCTTCTTAATCTGTAATATTATTTCTCTGAGCATTTAACGTTCTGGTAAGATTAGTTTAGTTATATTAAAGTACCTTTGTAAAGCAACGCTAGGGCTATTTGGGGACGAACCTCGTAATTTTGAGCCACTGTCAAAGGACGAGGATGGCACATGGTCTGGCATCCCCTTCTCCACATCACACCACGCTAGTAGGAGTACGTTTAATCTAACATATTTAATGTGCAACAGATCCCCTTGCACAACGGCTCTTCGGTGAAAGCGGTATTCGAACCTTAACCCTAAGACTCACGACCCGAAACCTTATCACCATGCCACAGTAGTCAACTTTCTGATATGAAGAGAACTCTTACAGATAGCTTTGATGAATGTGGAATAGATGCCAAGTCAAGGATCACACGCCTTAGCATTTAAATTTAGTCTTAAAAATGAAAGATCTAGATCATTCGAGAATCTTGGATATGCGGATATAGTTCCATTGAGACTGGATTTCTGGAGTTTGCTCTGGAACTTTTTGTATCCTATCATCGGAGCTATAAGATATAGAATCTAATTGAAAAATATCTAAAAATAGTTGTGTGAAGTCTTTTTGTGGAGTTTATCTCCAGTTCTTTTTGAGTGTTTTAAAGTTGTGCGGTTGTTTGATAACAATGTACTGCTATTTACTGTAAGTATTAATCTTGCACACGTTTCGAGTTTTGTTTTGCCTTTTTAAATTGTGCTTTCTTGTGAAATAAAGCAATCTTTCTATGCAACTGAATTTATTAAAACTTTTTAGCGTATACTTATCGGATGAGGGTTTCCATTAGAATGCTATTCTCGCGCGATTTTAATTTTTTCCTTTATAAAGTGCACAAAAATAGTTTTTTTTTCAGAAATTAAAAAAAACACCTAGATTTTAAAATCCCTTCAAGTTCAAATGCGACTTTTATAGGAATTGTATGGGTCGGTTGATGACTTTTTAATGGCTATTACTTAAGAAAGGAAGATACTAAGGGGATGGAATTCAGTTCGTTATTCAACACGTTTTTAATATCTGGACATTTGAACGAAATCAATGAATGAAAAATATGTTTTCTCGTTCATAGATTTATAAACATAATAAGTCAAAAGCAAGTAAAATTGATTAGCACTATCATAACCATCAAAAATGTCACAAATTTACGAACATGTGATATAAAAAAATTAAGTAAATTCCTACTAAGGTCAACAAAAAAATTTTTATGTTAGTTACTTTTTATTAAATAATTACAATTAATATAAATAATTTATCAAAGAATTAGTGATTTTCGAAAGAATTTAATTCTTATTCAACTTTGCTTGAAAAATACTGAAATCCCTGCAATTTACCGATTGAGCTACTGCCTGTTGATTTCATTTTTCACTACAAACCGCTAAAACTCTACTTAAAGTATTAAAAAATTATTTAATTTAATTAATGAATATTTGAAAAAAACTGTATTAACATCAATTGTCATCCACTAGAAGTTTTAAAAAATGTATTTGAACTTGAGTGGATAAATAAAAAGAATTTGAAATTTCATTGAAAATTTGAACAAGGTATATAAATATATATAGGGAGAGTGTCAGATAATAGTATGAATCGAAAAATATGTTGGAAATTTCGAAAATCCTAAAATGTTAGCTGTCCGTCGGTCTATTCGTTTGAATGTAATATTTTCTCAAAATCACTAATTGAATCTATATAACAATGTACACGAAAATTAAAGAAGTATCTACAATTCAGTATAAATAGCCAATATATTAATTTAATTAAAATTAGATAAAAATAGTAAAGTGAATGAGATGAGTGAAATAATTTACTATTTTATTTGCCGCAGTTTTAAATATTAATTTTTAAATAAAACTAATCGTTTCCGAGAAATCCTTGTACTTATATTGATATAAAATCTCAAAAGCTGATTCTCAAATTTTCTTTATTATTTAAATTCAAAGAATAGTAAATATTATAATGCCAGAACATGATGTTGTTCTTGGGATGAGGCTTTTGACGTCAACAAAATTCCGTAAGCGAAAAATAAAATTTTTATTGTCAGTACAAGCATCGAAAAAATCAGCTTTTAATAACGCGATGAAATCCCTTTTACTAAAGCTCTGATTAATAATAAGTTCATGACTACAGCAAATAAAACCTAGAAAAATGTCATTTTGTTCACGCGATTATGTGAAATGAAATAAATAGGAAATGCGATATTTTTTTAAACAATCAATGCGGGACAAAGTTTTTTCAGATCGTTTCCAACACTAAAGTGACTCATTCAGTAAAACAATAATTAATGAATAAAAATATAATTTAACTCGCACGAGCACGTGGTGCTTGGTCGTTCAAGAAATGATGAACTGAAATACGCATAGCAGATTTCATTTTAATCTTTTATTTCACTTCAGGTGAAAGGGTAAAATTTCCAGATTAGTTGTAGATTGAAGTATTTTACTGCCCCAGATTGTGAATAATATGAGGCTTTTCATAAAATGGATGATTTAGTTTAAAATGTGAACAATTCGTTAAGATGCTAATTATATATATTATTTCATTTTTTAAAAGATTTTTTAAATTTATTTACTAAGTCACCGGATTGCCTGAAATTTGGATTTATATACAATACATTTTTAGCAAATATTTCGTGCTAATCTCAGAAATTTAAACAGCAATTCTTGTATATATTTAAGGTGGGTTTACCCACGGCCAAGTATAACACATTCTGTAAGATTTATGTTTGCCACATATTCCTAAGATAGATTCAGGCATTCCATGCTTGGTAATAAATTGCCGTTTCGACATCCTTGAATTTTTTTCATTTCGTATCGTATGAAAAATATAGCTATTTACACACAAAAAACATGGTAAAATCCAAAAAAGCTCAATATTCCAAACTTTGGAAAACTATAGTGTAAAAAATGGCAGATAAAATGAAAATAAAACCTTATATCAGAAAGAACAAAGAGCAAAAAATATCGGAATTAATCAATGATAGATGGTAAGTTTTTTAAAGCTAGGCCCCCTTTCCAAATTCTACAAACGCATGCGCAGTAAGACGAAAATACGATACAGTAGCATGTGTTTGCTCTGTTTGGACAATTACTTTCCATCGACCGAATAGTGAAAGCGTGCTGGATCCATAACCACGTTGGTGTTTCTTACAACAACAAGAACAGAATATAAAACAGGCATAGAATTAAAAAAAAACAAATAATTTTAATGAAAAAATGAAAAGGTCTGCATGTTGCAAAGTATACAGGTTTGGTTTTTTTACATAAAATTTCTTTCCGTTCTTTATAAAAAGCATAAATACCCAATCACAGTTTATTTGGAAACGCAACGCTCCTCCTGTTACTAAATGATTTAACCAATAAAGTTGTTCCTCTGGTACCGACCTTAGCTTGATTTGAATATGCTACATTTATCGGCCTTCCTATGCATGCGCTGTCCATTAGCCTTCTTATAACTGGTAGAATGGAACCCGGCAATAAATTGACTTCGTTTGTCTCAGAAACTATTATAAAGATTCTAATCAAATATTATGTCAAGATAAGTTTTTGCCTTTTAATTTTATCTCTATAGGTACCACTCCTGAAAAAAGGGGATTTTATAAACAATCATACAACTCTAATTTG
>JAOUZG010015602.1:2328222-2372078 GCA_026289955.1 Argiope argentata | reverse complement strand
AAAAAAAACCCTATTTAGAGAAACCTGGTACTAAATAAACGAAGGTAGTAAGCTTGGTACCTACCGGATAGACAAGGTATTAAATAATACAAAATCTAAAGAATATAGCGAAACAACTAAGAACCTGACCAATTATATTTGATGTGTTGTTAATATTTCCCAAACATTTGTAGATTACTTCATTTTCTTATAAACATTTATATGCTAGTATATAAAATAAGGCTGTTTTAATAAGTCTGCTAACCAGATGTTGCCTTAGATAACTTCTTAATTAATGTCATTTCTAATGAATCATGTCCCGCTGATGTGGGGTGAAGCTTGGAGAAGGGGGCAGCCACCTCAGGTTTTGTCCTCGTCATCTACTCGTGGTTAGAAATTACTAGGTTCGGCCCAAAATAGTATAGTGTTGCTTTAATACTGGACTTTAATATAACTAAATAAATTAATTAAACAAATCATGGCCTACGAACGAAAGGGGAAAATTTACTAAATACAAAGAAGTTAGAAATGAAAAAAAATCTCAATCGTTTCAATTTCGTAGTAACAACTTTAATAATCAAATACAATCACACTTCCAAAATCCGAAAGTTTAAGAACATAGAACATGCCTTCTTCTTACGGAAATCTCACGAGGGCAAGTAGGAAGCCAAAAGAGCGCCAAACGTGGCGGTTTATCGCCATTTCAATTCAGTTTTTTTTCACAACAAAATTTCTATTATTTTATACATATTATAATATTACTAATGATTCATTTTGTACTAAAATCAATTGTCTTTAAGACATCCTTACATTAATAACACTTTATGTCCAGGGGAATCCTTCCTCAAACATTTCTCATTGCAAAAGTTGACTATCTTAACAAACCTCATCTGATTCCAGATTACGTGATACAATCTACGAATAGATCGCGACACTGGTATAGCAAGTAAAATTAGTCAAATAAATCAAATCATTATTACCCCAAGTTTGTTACAGTTCCAAAGACCGCAGGAAACATTTCCATTTCATTAGCTGGTCCCAAGGTGAATATAATAAATTTAACAAATGTTTGGTACTTCTTTAATATCCTTTGAGGCAATTCTGTAGAATCTTTCCAGATATTTCTAATTTCATCAAAGATAGTTTCAATTTGAGTGGGGAAATTACTTATTTAAAACTCAAACTACTGAGATTTTGTCTGTATATTGTTTAATACCAAATGCAAAGAAGATAGTATTGACTATTGAAATTAAGTTGCGTAACATTTGATGGGATTTATTTACTTTATTAATCCGCTTAACGTCCTCCAAAGGACAAAGTTTTCGAATTTCAAAGAATTCTTCACTATTTTCCAAAACTATTGGATTATTTATATTCCTTATCGAAAAGTTTAAGAACCTATTCAAGCTTCTAAGTAGATTCCATTAAATAGAATTCTGTAAATAATTCCAAATATAATTTATTCGATAATATTATCCATTCAAAATTTATGTAGAGTCGTATTTGATCGAGTAATAATATTTGGTAATTTATATAGCTATAGTAATATTTTTTAATGAAAATTATATTTATCTGGTAATTAGTTCAACGGTATACTATTTAAAAGTTGCCCAATCAGAAAGAAAATAAAAATATATAATATTGCTTTCTTTTTTGTTGTTGTCTTGATTTAGAGTCTTATTTTTGCAACAATAACAATAAAATAATTTATAATATTGCTATGAATTTTGCGTAAGTATTGAAAATACCTCTGAATTGTTGTGTAAATATTGTAAATAGTTTAATTCTTTAAACTTAATCGTAATGGCATCGCGTATCAGCGAAAAAAGACCGATCTTAGGGAATCTACAACAGAAGATCGCCATATTTGACCAGTTTGGCGATATAGGTACGTTGGCGGTATAATGAGGTCCCAACGGTTTTTACTTCACGCTAAAATGTTTAGTAGAAGCTAAGAAATAAAGATTTGTTATTAGAGAATAGGGGAGAAATTTCTAGATTAGTCCAGAACGAACGAGTCCCTTCTAGGTTTGCCCCGCCCACTTCAGTGGGAAGATATTTAAGACACGCATTAAAGGCGGTCAGTCAGTTGAGTTCGGAGGACAAGCTACGTGGTTAGCCGAGCTTGAGAGAGCGTCTCTTCTCTCGCTGCCGTGCAGATATATAGCTTCACTGTTGTTTGAAATTAGCGGATTAAGTGGAGTTAATTCGCTATGAATTTTGTAGCTTGAGTAGCGAATATTTAATACGCGTTTTCATAGACAATAAAGTATGCATCTTCTTATTAATCATATGTGAGAATTACTATTATTCGTAAGAATAAATAAATCTAAGGAGCCTTAGTTCTTAAGAGAAAGTCACATGAAAATTTTTCATGTTGTAGCGATGACATTTTCAAACGAATTAAAGACATTATTATTTTTTTCTTTTTCTTTTGATTTGATGAGTTTTAATTGTATATTGGAAATATATCTTTAGAAGAAATATCGGAATTCATTTAAAAAGAAAGAAAAAATTTAGTACGAGGAAAGTTGAGTTTTACAGGGTATTAAGGTATGCATAGAAAATAAATTATGCCAATCTTTTATTTAACTTGATTTGTTTCATATTTATACAGATGGAATCTTTCACCATTATTTAAAATAGAAGAGTTTTAAATTTTTTTATTTGCATATTACCGATAGTAATATTTTAATATTTTCCAACTTAATTATCAATTAATTAAATTAAATTTTAATTCTTTATGGCCGATGCCAGTTGTTGATGAATGAATAGAATTTCTGCATAAAGGATATCCCATAATTTTTATGAAAATTCAATGTAAATTAAATTAAAAGTACCTAAAATTATATTATATATATATATATATAGTTTTAGAAAAGAATTTTATCGCAGTATATTTGCATTGTTATTCTAGATATAAATATCAGAAAATTGATTAAAATTAAAAACAAACTATCGCTAAACTTAAGAAAATATCTTAAGATAATAGAGCTAGATCTAATAATAGGAACACTTTATTGTTTCAGAATTAATTTAAACTTATATCAACAACTTTAACATTTTGTCGTTTGCTGTCCAAAAAGATCATTCTTATTTTGATCTTCTAAATTTACAGCTTGTAATTTCTATCGTAAAATTGTTGAATAGATGGAATATATTATTGAATATGGAAAATTTCCTTTAATTTGATGCAATGAATTTCTTCAAAGTGTCTATGGTCTTAATTTGATGCTAAAAAAATCATAAATTTAGCAGTAGAAAAAGAAAGATACATGACTACAATAGTTAAATTTTGTTAAAAAAACTTTTAAAATGCTTTATTTAAATCTCTAAATATATCTCATTTTTGACGTTTATTTCATACTTTTTAATGCTATGCATTTTTGATAGCATTTTTAATGTTTTTGATTTTTTCTAAATTATATTTATTTACATTTTAACTGTTTTAAATAGAATTTTTCAATAAAAACAATGAATTTGTATTAGTTTGATCAATGGCTTTATTTAAAAATAAAATAAATAAATGTAAAATGAGTAGTTGAAAAATTGGGATAAAATTACTTTCAATGGAATTAGAACTTCATAATTATTACCTTAAAAGGATGAGTAATTAATTTTATGTATTATGTATTATATGTATTATATTTTATATATTATGTATTATATGTATGTAATTTTATGTATTTATATAAGTAATTAATTATTATGTATTCTATGTATTTAATTTTAGGTATTTATATGAGTAATTAATTTTAAAATGATCATAATTTTCTGTATTGACCATAGTGACAGGTATACGAAAAAGTAAATTTGAAAATAAAAATCAAAGTTGAAAATAAAAATTCTTTTAAAAGCTTAAAATGACTAACAACATATTTCATTTCTTGGAAACTGCGCGAACTAGTGACAAGGTCGTATCTTCGGAACCAGAAGTTTCCAGGTATGAATCCTGATTCTACCAAAGAATCTGCCAAGTAAATAGGTCTGGTGCACGTAAAATCCGTTTGCGCTAAATGCTCCTACTGAGGTGCGGAAGTTCGGAAAGGGATACCAACTCAGGTGCTGCCCTCATCATTTGAACATGGTTCAGAATCGCTTATTCCATCCCCAAATATCTTCTGAGCTTTTTAAAATGGGACGTTAGCATAACTAGACTTAACTAAATGTCCTCGGCTCCTGACACAGAAGTAGCACTTCTTCCTGGTGATCTAGGTGTCCCAGGGTTCGAGTCCCGATGAGGGCATGGTTGTTTTTCTGTGTACTATCTGTGAGTTGTGTGAATGGGCCTACTTGTAAAAAGGGTTGTGCAAGAGAATGTGTGTGTGTGTGTGTGTCATCCTCATATGAGCTGGCTTATGAGTGAGAAGTCAGACCTCTGCCCTCGTGTTCTCAAGTGTCCATACCCTCAGAAGCTACTGCACCCCTGCTTTCCGTTGTAAAGTGGACACGAGATCATTATCATTATCAAACTAAGTGTCATTTTTCAGCATTGTCATGCCATAACAATTTTAGTTAGAAACAATAGAGACTGTTATTTTCAAATACCTCATCCTGACAACAAGATCTTTAAAGTAAATAAATAAGAATTTGAAGAAACTTTCTGATTTATTTTAATCTAATTTTGTGTAACATAAAATGTTTACTAACAGACGACTCGTAAGTAAACATTCTAAACTCATAAATTTCTTTCCATTAGACAAATTGAAACAAAGATATAAAAAGCAAAAAATGGCGTAAAAACAATTTGTGAGAACCTGTATATTTACTCCGTTTCTTTGAGAAGACTATTTTCTTTCAATTCCTTACTTACGAAAGAATGAACGAAAAATTCTTTATGGCCTATTGAATTATTCACGGGCATCTTAAATGTATAGCAATACCGATGTTAAGTATCAAATAGATGCAATTTAAAGACACCGTTACCTTCAAAATGCCTTATAAAGATGCTTTCAAAGAGTAAAGAAAAATGTCAAAAGCACTTACTTTAGGAGCCGGGAAATGTTATCCGTCTTGAGGGCTTTGAAGTTTGCAAAGGCTGAGGATTGGCCGTCGCATTGCTGGGGTTGGGGGTCAGGGGGCTGGGGAACCCTCCTGAAAGATTCAGAAACAAATATTGTTAACAATAAATTAAAGAAGGATTATATATATACATAGAATTCAATTTGTACAAGCTTTTAAAATTAATTCTCTCTCTAAAACCGTTGAAATAAAATATAAAAACACTTTGTTTTAAGTTCTAGGGTAAATGGGCTTTTCTTCCCCCCCTCAAGACTCTAAAAATGTATCAGCTGTAACTTTAATTGTCTTAAGCAGCTACACAATTATTTCTAGAGTTTTATTTAACCTTTGAGACTGAATAACTCCCATTTGAACTGATTAGAATTTTGATAGCATAAATAAAATTCCTTTCTCTGATTCGAAGTTTCGCCAGTAAAATTTGCATGTTACAATTCTCTGAAATGGTTATGACTTAGATTCATTGGAATGAGAATTCATTTTTAATTAATTTAGAAACTTTGTTGCAATTTAACTCTTTAATTGGCAAAACAAGAAAAGTTGCTATAAAAAAATTTTACATGCAAAATCAGATATATAATACATAGATATTTTATTTTAAAAATTTTAAATAAATAAATAAATTCTTAATCATTTATATTAATTGAATTATTTTGATCCGTGTATAGACATTAAAGTGTACAAAGAAAGGCGTATAACTCATGTAAATCATTTAAAGTTACAGATCTCCCATAAGAGCAACTGAAAACATATTGACTGTGGACAACGCTGTCATACAAAGGGTTGAAATAAACGAACTATGGCTTTCCTCATGACTGCATTTCCTTTAAAATATTTCTATAGTAAAAAATCGTTTTTGATTACATATACATATAATATAAACATATTTTTGACGTAGTTTCATGGCAAAATAGAGTGAGACATTGAATTTTTAAAACTTTTTATTATTTCATCCTGAGAGGTATAGTTTATGTTCAAGCCAGAGCAACCAAGCAATGACGTCAGTCTACATCATATTACAAGAGCAAAAAGAGAAAAAGTCAAAAAAAAATTATTCTTATGATTATATACTATGAAATTCTGATAGGGATATCTTTATACGTGCCGATTTAGGTAAGGGGATTATAGGGATTTTTCAATAGAATGTGTTAGATCAGCAAATATTTATCCCTTCACTAGGAGTGTGAGAACTTGTCGATTTCAGTAATATCTGAGATGATGTAGCATTAGTTAAGTAAAAAAGGTGGAATCGGATCAGGAAATAAAGAAAAGATTTTTAGAATGTAATTAATATGTGCTGAATTAGGATAAAAATGAAAAAATTAATTAGGTTTAGATTTATAGATATCATTACATGTATGTAATGTTTGTGGGTGTTAAACTCATTTGATAACGCAACTTCAAACTAATTTGTTTTTATCCATTCTTTTCTAAATCTTTTCTACATATCTTTTTTTCTCTCTCTATTTTACAATATTACGACTTTTCTCTCTATATTTTGCAATATCGGGTGTCTGGTTTAAACTTTTGACCTTGCAATTAATGAGTTTCAGTTTCCAAACGAAGAAAACCGCCATTAAATACACTGTCAGCCGTTCTTTTTTTATCCTCCAGTTTCCATTCGCACTCGAGTTCATGCGTTGTTATTTTTATCTAAAATCGCCAGTATTCGGATCCATCCGAGTATCTTAAAATAAGCGTTCATTCATTTTTTTAGTAATATACCAAGGTACCTATTGATCGATTTTTGAATTTTAACGATTATCAACTCTTCTAAAATATCTTCTCTATTCAACAATATTGTTGTGTTAAATGTATAATGTGTTTGTATATGGTGGAAAGGGTTTAAATAGGAAAACGTTGCTACATACACAATGGTAATAAAAAAACTGAAAATCTCATTGTTATTAGTGAATTAAAAGTCAGAAAAATAATTCTGTATAAAAACATAAGCATCAAAATTAAATCCTAAAACCATAGCTTTCAGACAGTAATGTTTAGATAAATTCGAATATATTCGTACACATTCATAATATAATTTTGATTTTTATTAAATAGTCACGAATTTTTTTTATTATAATATTCTATATGAATCATTTTTCATATTGTATGATTTATTTTCCATATTGTAGTTTATTTTTTGACAAAATTTATCAAGTCAAATTTTAGTATGATTTTTGTTTTCTAAAAAATTATTTTTTATAAATTTTTTTTTCAGTTTGCAAGTAATCTTTTTGTTCTAGTTTTTTTAAAATTTTCCTAAAAATACTTTTTTATAATTTTTTTTAGTTTACTTTCAATTTGTTTTTTATTAAATTTGAAAAATTTTTTACCTAATTTCATTTATTTTAGGTTAATTTTCCAAAAATTAACATTTCATTTTTTTTACTTTTCAATTATTTATTTAAAATTTACTTAATTTCTTTAATTTTTTAAAAATAATACTTTCGTGAAAAGATTTTCTTCTTTTCAGTATACTAATTATAGCTTTATTTTTAAAGTTTTATTTTATATCCACTCTATTTTTTTCTTGATATTCAAAGATTGAAATTCTTAAAATGTTATATTATTTTTTAATGGCACATAACAAAATTTTCAAATTCTAGTTTACAAGGAAACAAATACAAAACTGATTCTAAAATTTCATCTTTAAAAAGCAATTAAACAAATTGGGTGAAAATTCGAAAAGATATAAAAAGAAGAATAAAGATTATCTCCTTCTTAAAGACTTCAGAAATAAAGTGTAAATCGATTTCCTGATACTGTATGAACTTCCCTATTCCACCTGATAAATCAGTTCTGAAAACGACTTTCAGGAAAACGTGTTTATCTCTGAAGTAACCTCAACCACTTGATTCAGAGTTTTTCGGAGAGCTTGGCACTTTCTTCCCCACAAGTGGTTTTAGTTTCCTGTGTTCTTTTTTCTCCGGAAACTCAAATAGCAGACACACTTACTCCTTAACTATCGCCAAAGATCAACAAAGAAATAAACCCGTGTAAAGAGGTTTTGGAAGACCGTGGAAAGAAACGGAGTGGTCAGGAAAGAAGTGGTAAGTTTCAACTTACAAGACAGGGTTAAACTAAGTTCTCTTAAATGATATATAAGAGTAAACAACCAAGCAGAAAAAGAGTTCTAAAAGTAGAGCAGTTATTTGAGACAGTTTGTTAGCTTTCTTTAATATTTTATGTTTTTTTTGCTGTGATCTCGGTTAGCCAACCCAAAGAGACACTGAGTTATGTCTGCTGCAGGGATCAAGTCCTGATGGCTCCTAGTAAAATAAATAACTTGTATTAAATCGTACACCATCGATGATGTCAAACATAATTCATGGTATTTGCTTTCTTATAATTAACCTTTTTTTATCATATCTGGGAAAACTAAAATATAATAAACCTTTCTACTAATGTACTACAGTTTTTTTTTAAAATTATTATCATGTGAGAGCAAGATGTTGTTCTATTTTGAGGTTTTTGAAGACTCAAAATGCGAGGAGAAAAATTGACGATTTATCGCCAATTTTTTGACATCCATTTTTCTTTTTAAAAAAATAATGCAGACGGTTGTCAAATTTACCTATTTATCACCAAAAACATCATTTAAAAATCGAAATTTAATTTGTAATTCAAAAGTTTAAGTCAATGAAAATGTTGTTGCATTTTCTTTTTGTGTGCACGTGTGTTAAAATGTTTTCATCATGTGAAAAAAAGATGTATTGGTTTGAAGTTTTGAAGCCATAAAATAAACGGTTAGAAAATTGGCGATTTATCTCTTTTGAGGCCTCAATTTTTCGTTTTTAGGTTATTAGAAAATGGTAAATATGGTTGTCACATTTGGCGACTTATCACCGACAAAAAGGCACGCCGGTTACAACTTGGCCCGAATGTCCACTATGTATCCGATTCTCGATATATCGACGAATGGGTATTTGGCATTTAATGACAAATTAATTAAGATAAATAATATCTTAAAAGAAGAAATATTCTCACATGATAACATGAAATTTGAAATAACATATTGCAATTTTTTTATTATTTTTAATTATACTATTTAATTCATAATTAATGGTCATAAATGATTATGGAATCATGAAATAAAATAATTTTTCAAATCACCACCAGATAGAGCCACTCTATGAAATCAAAATTTAATTAAAACTAGTCACTTAATGGACAAACTGAAGCCATTAAAGTGGAATATCGCCACCAAAAATCAATACGAGAAAAATTCTTAATTCTAAAGCATTCGAATGCCAGTTATAAATCAGAAATCTTCATTGACGGGGGGTAGTATGGTTTTGAACCCCATCATGAAAAATAATCCGAGTATTAATTTTAGCTATTTTTTCAAAAGAATTATCATTTAGAATATGGTAGGAATCGAGGATGGCAACTCATTAAGAACAAATTATTCGCTGAAAAACAGCTTATATCATAATAAAAATTAAGTGAAATTTATAACTTTTCAAATTTAATCTTTCCCTCCTTTTTCTCTATATCAATCTTTAGAACGTTAAATTAAAATTCATCTTTGGTATAAATGAATATCTATTCACACTGTTGTATGGAGATTTATTCCAAGGTATCCGGGAAATAAAAGCAGTTTAGGAAACAGATTTTATTATTCCATTTATGAAAATCAGAGTGCGTACGTTTATCAAAAATGGTTCTGTACATTCAAGTCTTTATCGGAGAAATATTGCAACAAAAAAGAATCGAAGCTCTCTTGAGAAAAATTTGCCCATGTAACTCATTTACCAGCCCTCCAATGAGAGGGGATCATACACAGATAAGAATACGATTTCAATATGAAAGAGAAATTTAAAAGTAAATACAGTTCTCTCCAAATAACAACGATGTTAAAAAATAGCAAAAACATCCAGGCCTAAGGAGCTATAACAAGTTCCCTTACTGTATTTATGTATAAAAATAGACTGCCTGATGTCAAGTGCGAGCGAGGAACTCATGCATAAACCATTCGTCTACAGAATAATATTTCTTGCACTACTTTTCGAAGATAGGCAGAAAAGTTTTGGGTTCAACAAAAGAAAATTTATGAGGCGAAGCGAGGCGAGGATCCAGGTTGCCATCATAACACCTGGAGCTTCAATGACATTGTGGAAGGTTCTTGGATTTTTCTTTCGTGAATGTCTGTGTACCGATGAAAACGTTGGAATGGGAAAAAAAATATTATTTGAAATTAATATGTTGTACATCAACAATTTTCATTCGTATTTAAATTTAGATTAACTATATCAAAGCATTAACTGCCTATATTTTTGAATTACATCTATTTGTTTGAGAATATTATTAGCAAAAATGTAATGAGCGACAAGAAAAGAATAAGATATGTAGTCTTAAAACATAAAGGTTGGTTGGTTTGAAGTTTTTTGGCACAAGAACCAATAGGACGGTTATACTGCGCAAAACTTGTTTTTCTCTAAATCAAAGTCCAACAAAATTTGTTTCTATAAAAATGACAAAAAAAAGTTGATAAAACCATAAAATCCACGAAAAGTCAAACCAAGCCATAATAGTGAGTTCAAATTAAGGAATAAAAACCAATGGATTCAAAAAGTATAATTAAAAATATTAAAACATAAAGTATAAATATTTTTAAATTTTTAGATTGGAATTCTAAAAATTTAAAGAAATTATGCGGCTGCTATTACTAATGGCACTTGCCATTGTACAAGCGAGCTGACGACCGTCCGTGATTTTAAGCCGAATGGAGCGTCTCTTGTTTTTGAAATAGCGCCAACTAGGGCCAAGAATACGACTTAGCTGCACATTCATCACATCCTTCTTCACAGCCCCTTTTCATAAGGGGGGGGGGGTGCATTCACACACTTCACAGACAGTATGCAGAAGAAAAACCATACCCTAACCGGTACTCGAACCTCGGAAGCCTAGGTCATGAGAAAAACGCCCTACCTCAGTGCCAAGACACCAGCAAAGAAAACATAGATAGCTTTAAATTTTTAAGAGTGAATATTTTTTTAACCATCCGTTAATATATTATAACACAAATAAACACTAAAACTCCTACACGTAACAATTTAGATGTGCAAAATTTAGTATATTTAAATTAGATTTTAAAATAAAAATTGCCCATCAGTAATAAATTTTAGACCTGGCATTTGATTTACAATCTATCTTAAGTTTGTAAACATGATAATTCAAAAATTCAACGTACTTGTTAACATGATTTGGAACGCAGGATTCATATAAAAACTATCAAATTTTGTGAAATTGGGAATACAATCAGTGAAAGGCAATTTTCAAAAGGACAGTATTCACTTTGCTAAGACATTAAATATAGAATGAGCCATATTAAGTAATCCGACAAGAAAATAAAAGGGAGAATCTTCTGCTAGTTTTTTACTAGTAGTCATGTAAATCATATTGCTGTAAAAAAATCCCAGTAAGAATGGTCTATCCAAAAATTTTACGCATTCGCTTTGATAACAGTGTCATCTTTGAGAACGCCTTACTTGACATCGGTGTACAGTATTTTCTAAATATTAAACGTTGGCGTGGATTTAGCATTTTCGAATCATCCTTGGCGAGACATTTGGCGATAGATTTCCGGCATGCGGTGAATAATAACCGAAACCGAATGTGACTTTTCGATACGTTTTACCAACCGATTGTTACAAAAATTGGAAACAAAATCACACTTGTAGTCACAAAATCCAGTACCAAATTTGATATATTTGTCATTGCATTTTTGAGTAATGGCGTTTATTTATTTCCGAAAGTACAGATCAACAGATGTAGATGCCTTGTTGAATTTGGCTCAAAATTTAATGGGAGTCTACAATTTAGATATTAAATCGAATTTTAACTATCTAGCTCTCTTGATTTTGTAATTACCGGGCTAACTTTTATTCGAATAGCTGGACACGGTCTTCTGATTAGATTTTACTTGAAATTTGAAAGAAATTTGCAAATTTGGTGTAAAGACGGTATACTTAATTTCAACCCTCCAGCTGAAAGCTATTATCTTTATTACAGACAAATATAGACGATTTGTGTTCTTGGAATTTCGTGTGTTCTGAAACCTCAAGATTTGTTAACACTTCGAACTCGATTTTATTTTTGAAAATTACTATACTTTCGCTGTACTACGTACACGAGAAATTAAAAATGATGGATTTCAAAAATAATTCGCCTAACACTCTATTCGACTAAAAGAATTAATTTTTGGTTAATCATAAAAATAATTTTACCAATAACTTTTCTTTTGGTAAAATGAAATAAACTACCGGTAAATCAAAAATAGTTTCTGTAATTATTTCTTTTTTTGAAACATCCAAATGCTCAAAAAATAAAAAGTTACTCTTGAATTAACTTTACAATTTCTTTGGGTCCATTTCTGACCGATTATAATTTTTTTTAATTTTTTTTCTTAAAAACTAGAGTTAATATATAGTAAATCACACAAAAAACAATGATATTAATTCCGTCTACAAGGAAAAATGAATTGATTTGTTCTAAAATAAAGCCTAATTTTATTAATTCCTTTAGTTTCGGCAAAAGGCATAGTTTCTATGTTTTGGATCATAATTCATTCAATAAAGATTTTTTTCGGAGAATCTTGATTCTTTTTACTTCATTAAGCCAAAACAGTCATTTTACTTGTAAACAAAAAAACAAAAATCAAATATTTTTGGAATCAATTCTTTCATTTCTTCAAAAAATTCAAAAAGAATTCTTGGAAACTTCTTGAACCAGAAAAATCCCGCATTATCGATTCTGAAAAGTTTCTCCTAACGGTTATTGTCTCCAACAACAGTTTGTTAGAAAGATTAAGTCACCGTTCGCCTTAAATCTATTAAGAGAAGCCTTTTCACTTAAAAATGGGCGATCTGGTCGAGTGTGAGTGAGTGTCGCACTAATCCACTCTTAACAAAGGAGCTCATTCGGCGAGAGACGGAATTACGCCCGATTTGATAGTCTCTCAACCAATAGGATCAAAGGATTTCTGCGGGATATTACTCGCTCCAGATATAATGAACAAAGATTCATTCTGCTGCGAAAGTTAAGAGCAGACAGCGCAGGAGAAAGTTTCATTTATTTAAGTAGATGAAGGTAGTTACCACTTGATAAAAGTCACCGTACTTTTGCGTTAAGCCCTTCAGAAGTAGATAAAAAAGACATTAATTAAGTTAATAGATATGTACAGTGGTTTCAATCACCATAAAAAAATTTTACAAGCTTTTAAATTATGGTAAAGTATGTCGAAGCAACTATTAAGTCTAATCTGTATTTTTAATTCCCGGTATATAAATCTCACAAAGAAAAATATATATACGTAGCAAACAATTCCTTCTCAACATTTTATTGACTTCTTTAGGTTTATAGTACGTACAGGTCCAATGTAAGACATATGTATTGGCATATATGTGTTAGTATTATGTATATTCGATGTAAGGCCTAAAAATATGTATCTTGTGTATTCTGTAGGAATCATAACCCCGATTTCGATCATTTAAGGGTTGGCTAAGAGATTCCTCTAACTTTGATGTTTGAAAATATATAATAAAATCTAATAAATAATATTATAATGTAATAAAATTTTATTTCCAATGCATTTGACTTTCTTAGATAATTCTGCAAGCTCCTAAATTATCATTTGAAGTCACAAAGCCGGTTTCCTGGTATAGGGGTTGCTCTGTGGAGCTATCTTCATGAGACAGATAACATCTACGATACCGAAGTCGACTTTTTGGTATTGAGGTTATGTTACTCGGCTACTGGTCCTAGCGTCGTGGGTCCGTATCGCAACTTTCAATCAGTACACTGGTGACCTTCCCAACGCAACCTCCCACAGCAACTGTGGCGCTATCTACCCACAACAAAATCGTCAGACTCACCTGACGTAAACAAGCAAGCAAAATCGTCAGACTCATTTGACGTAAGCAAGCAGCTACTCGCCATAACTCCTGGCGCAATACAGATCGTTCGCTTCTCCGCCGACTCACAGGTGGTGGAGTACTTTGGCGCCAACTTCATAAACCAGATAACATCTACGATACCGAAGTCGACTTTTTGATGTTGGGGTCATGTGACTGGGCTTCTGGTACTAGCATCGAGGGTTCATATTGTGACCTTTAATTGGTTCAGCACGCTTTTGATGTCCTTGGTGAGAGTCTCGGTTTTGGTCATGGTTTTTTTTCTGTGTTCTATCTGTAAGGCATGTGAATGTTCCCCTCTGTCAAAAGAGATCGTGGAAGCGAATAAGATGAGTGAGTAGAAAAAGCTTAGATCATGGGCCTAATTCTTGCTACTACAAAACAATAGACGCTTGTCCATGGCATGTGCCATAAGAAACAACAACAGAAGTCACAAAAATAAGCCCAATCAGTGGCAGTAAAGGACTACAAATATTTTCGTATTTTAAATGCTGGGAAACACTTCTTTGTTTTTGCGTCAAAATTCCAGATTGAATATAATACTTTAAGATGGCTGATAAATGTAATAAAGAGAATAAAAGTAGAATACGGACAATCAGATAATTATTTGGTTTTTTGAATTCCATCAAATCAGGTAGCAAAAAACAATTCCATCTGATTATAAAGACCTAAATGTTCTAAACAAAAATTCTTAAGATCTTCAAGAAATCTTTTTATTAGAAAATTATCGTTTCTTTTATCATTTCCACTTATCAGACGGTGATTTTCCATTTTGAGGTGAAATTAGTGATCCCATTTATCTTGCAACATTCTGCCTTTTTTTACATTTTCTTGGAACTTAAAGTATCCTGCACCCACAACAGAAATTCTTTGACCTAACCAAGATCTTAGAAAACTTTTTTCGAGAAAAATAATCAGGAATATTTTTCAACTTATATCATGTAATGAAGTGCTCCTCAGTTAAGAATATTGATACCAACTTTATTTATGTAACAATTTTAATTTTCTTTGCCTTTTAATCTTGCAGCATCTTTTATCCTTCCTTAGTGTCTCGTTTCCGAATAATTGTTTTCTTCTTAATCTTTGAATGCACATATAGAACAATATTTCTTCATTAATATTTCATAGAAGAATGTTTTGTACTATTACAAGCTGCAATAGCTTTAATTTACTTTGTATTCTAATCATAGAGTATCTTTTATCCTTCTTCGGGACTTCATTTTCGAATTGTTCCCAACTTATCCTTTGTGTACACACATAAAGCAACATTGCTTGATTTATATTTCATAAAAGAAGGCTTGCCGGATTTCTGGCACAGAGATACCGCGTCTTCCTCGTGTTCTGGGAGTCCTGGGTTTGAGTCCCGGCTCGGGCATGGTTGTTCTTCTGTGTTCTATCTCTGAGATGTGTGACTGTGCCCCCTGTAAAAATGGGCTGTGTATAGAGTATGTGTGTGTTTCATCCCCATATGAGCTAGAAGTCAGACTTCTGCCCTCGGGTGGTCAGGGTTCCATACCCTCAGATGCTACTGAAACCCTTTTTCGCCGGTAAAAAGCGGACATAACATCAACATCATGCTTTGACTGCTTTGTTCTTTTACTCATATTGTCAGTTAATATATGAGGTAATAATTTAGCATTCCTTTTTATTATCGTTGTCAATCGTATGGATAATCACATGTTTTTTTAAAAAAAATATTAGTCTTAATTTAACAGACATGCAGTTATATACTTTTTTGATTGTTTTTTTTCTCTTTCCTTTTTTTTAAAAAAATTCAAATCCATCTGCAGTTATATCAAATAGTATATAGCCCTACATGAGCTCTACGACAAAGTGGTCTTAAGATGCTAAATTGGTCGAAAGTTCTACGTATCCCATGGTTCAACGGATAAAATCACTAATTCTCTGCACAGAATTTCGGAATTCACACTTTCCAAAAAGGGGGATTCAAACCAGACGAATCGATTTCAGAGGAATACACTACCATAAGACAATGGACTTTCCTAAAGAGATCCCCCAATTCATTTTGGGTCCCAATCGACACGGGAGCATACCCAGTTCAGTTCTCATTCCCTTTTCTTTTTAAAACTTCCGTAAACATCAATTCCGCCAGCAAGGCAGGGCTTCTCACTTTATCAATACGGATCTAAATCCTACTACGTTCGAAGGAAAGGGGTATTTGGAGCAGGCAATTTCTCCCCAATCCCTTTGACAGCTCCTATCGTCTGCAGAAGCACATTTCGTAGAGAATCAGGGGTGGTGGGGAGTGTTCCATCCCTCCCACTCGCATTCCCTTGTGATGCTGATTGTTCCGATACCATCGACTGCAGAAGACAGCTCTGGCAAGGGGAGGTGTGGGGGGAAATTATTCATCCATTTGGAAGCATTAATCAGGGTGGCTGCGTGCCAGGATTATTCAGCGGAGGTGATTCCCCGCTGGATTGAAGCCTATCGTTTGGTTGGTGTGGAATGGAAGAGGTATTTTCATCAGAGCGATATCTAAAAGATCGGTGGCTTTTCTACGAATAAAATCTGTAAATGATAGCTAACAGTATCAGAGCAGACATATATGTCAGAGGTAAGCCACTGTATGAAATTGGGAAAGGAGTTTTATTGCAATCGATAAAGAATATTTATGTGCAGGATAAATAATCTTTACTAGCCATCTTGGACGATATCTGATCTTCTGTTATATTTATTGCACAAATTTAGTCATATTTACCTACTTTGATGAAATACATCGTGTCGCAAAGAATGAAAATATCTTTCTAAATTTATTTGAACAATAAATATAGAAATTTCTGATTGATTGGCTTTGATAGCAATGAATTAGAAGTTAATTGACGAATAAAATTGACTGAATTGGTCCAGTTGAGATAAAAGGAGTCTGTCAAAAAAATTTTACGATCCCTCTTGAAATTTTATTATTTATTCTTTTTTTTATTTTACGCTCTTTTATTTACCATCAACAATAAATATAGAAAATTCTGATTGATTGGCTTTGATAGCAAAGAATTAGAAGTTAATTGACGAATAAAATTGACTGAATTGGACTAGTTGTGATAAAAGGAGTCTGTCAAAATTTTATTTTACGATCTCTCTTGAAATTTAATTATTTATTATATTATTTACAATCAATAATAAATATAGAAAATTCTGATTGATTTTTTAATGGCAAAGAATTAGAAGTTAATTGAGGAATAAAATTGATTGAATTGGTCCTTGTGAAATTTATTATTTATTTATTCTTTTATTTTACGACCCCTTTCAAATTGAATTTGCAAAATAAAAATGGAAAACTCTGATTGGTGAGTTATGATTACAAAGAGTTGAAATAAATGGACGAATAAAATTGACTAAATTGATCTAATTGAGATAAAAGGAGTCTGTTAAAACTTTATTTTACGATCCCTCTCGAAATTGAATTATTTATTCTTTTGTTTTGCTATCGATTTAAAATTATATTTACAAGATAAACAGAAAATTCTGATTGATGAGAAAAAATTCCAAATATTTAAAATCAATTGATGAATAAAATTAATTAAATTGGCTCATTTGTCGAAATAAATTAATCTATGAAAATTTTATCATGTAGTCTTTTTTGAGAATGGAAGATAGTAGCTCTCTTATGAATTATTATATCGCTGAAAGATTTTATGAAATAAAAATCGACAAAATCGGTACAGCGATTGAAGTTCTGGAATATTTTTGTATTTTGAAGGTTATTTTACACATTAAAATGAAGGTTATCTTACGCATTATTTTGAAAGTTATCTTAATTTTAAAACGAAAGATATTTTTTTAATTCTCTCAGCAAGTTTATAAAAATAAAGAATGAGGCTTATTGATACTTGATATAGCACAAAGTTTAAACAAAGGTATAAAATCTTTCAGCGATATAATAATTCGCATTTGGTTTCATATTTAAAAACTGCGAATTGTTTAGTTCCCAGATATAGGTACTAATCATGGCTGTTTGTTAAAACTCCGAGTTGAAGTCCTGTAGAGAGCTGTTTTGCTTATGGTATGAATCAGAGAAATTAAATTCATAGTATTTGTAGCCAAGGTACTCTAGTACCGATTGCCAGAAAGATATTTGAGATATTGCTCGAAAGATATTTAAGCTGGTACAAAAAATATCCCTAGGAAGCGCCATTTAGGAAGCTTAATAATGAATGGTTATTTTATTCTGTTCTGTTCTGTTCTCATGTGAGAATACTGGGCAATGAGCAGGAGGACAGGGCTGATACATTGGCGTGCATTCTATGACCACAAACTATCCCTTTAAAAAACTTAAATAAGCACGTTAAAATGCTTCTTTATTCCAAAAAGCAAGCTAAGGGGGACCTTGAAACCAGCAATAAACTACATGCTATTAAACCTCATATACAACAGTGGCCGTCGTTATCAAATCGAAAAGCAAACACAGTATTGACCCGTTTACGTATTGAGCATACCAGATTCACCAGTCTCCACTTGTTGCTAGGTGAACAACCACCTCTATGTTCTCAGTGTGACTGTCAAATGGCTGTCCAACATGTATTGTCAAAATGCCCATATTTCAATGCTCAGCGTTTTTCATTTTTTCAACACAAGAACATCCACGTTGCAGAAGAGTTCGGATTACAAAGTCCCTCAGCATATCACGGTACCGTTCTTCTGTGATGGAACAGGTTTGGTTTCCATTTGAAGTTATCTCTTCAAAAAAATACGATACAATAAAAAATGCAGTTCTAAAATATCATACGGTCCTTTTTTCAGGATGTAAAAGTTGTTCATGGATAACTTGTGGGTATTCCTCAGCCCAAATTATACGGTTGTTGATGTTAATTTGCTCTATGAGAAAAAAAGTGGGCATCATCACTCCACAGAATGTTCCATGACCAAGTTGTGTCAACCACCATTCGAACAAGGAACTGAAGTGAAAAGATCTACATATCTTTAAATTCCATATTGCATCAGGTGCGCAGATTTAATTTTGTATGGATAAAAATATAAAATCTGTCGCATGATTTTTGTACAGTTGCATATGACATATCCAGAACACGGGAAATAACTGGCAAACTCACACTATTATGCGGCGACTAACTGTTTGCTTCAACGAGAGCAATCGCAACTTTTTCGACATGAGAAAACGGATTTGTTTTCATTTTCTACCTGGAAGATTTCCAAATTGGAATTATTATTATTTTTTTTGAAATTTCTGAATTTTCTTCTTTAGGGCACTTGGAGACATTGGACCTCTTCGATGACGAAATTCCTTTAAAGTTGCAGCGGAGTTTTGTTGGTTCTCCTAGAACAATTTGACCAGTAGCACTTTTTCTTGCACCATAGGCATGACGAACTGAGAAGAAACTGTTCGTGCAGAATCTGCTATCTTTTTTTATCCAAAGAAAAATGATAATAGACATGTGCTGTAACATAAATAATGTTTCACATTCTTCAATATACTCAAATAAATGCCATTTTTGTTATAGAAGCGTCTATTGGTATATTTTTTACTAATTTTTTTAAATTAATAATTGTAAAATGAATCATCTGAATCATCTGTAGTTCTATGAATCTATTTCTTTAACGAATTTGGTCCAAAATTGATTCTAAATAACGCATTAGTTGTAAAATTCCATTAATCTAAAGCAAAAACTTTCATTGACACTTTGTAATTGCAGAGTGTACTGATTACCAGACAGACGAACTTCTTAAGAACGAATTTTATTCAAAATTTAATAGAAAAATGTTTATTTGATTTTTAAACAGCCTAAGAAACTTCATTTGTATAGCTCAAGGAGACTTATTAAAAATATCTTTTGCATTGACTAACTTTCAGATCATCAGAATAGAAAAATTCCGAAAATGAGGCCAGGGCTTGAAACCTGAAAATTACATAAAAATCATGATATTAAATATTTTGATAATTATTTCTTTTAAGCCTATTTTGAAAATGATCAAATAAAAGTCCTTCGAAAAATGTATCCCTTTGTATCGATTTATCAAAACAAAATAATGGTCAAAAATGGCGTACAACTGAGCTCAGCATTTCTGACTTATTATTTTTTTCTTCTTCTGATTCTAACAAGCCTGACAGAGATTTGTTTCTGGTTGTTGCGCTTGGATTTTCACGCTTATTTCCTGCTGTTTAGAATCACATCTCGTTAGATAAGAGTTATAATTATGCTCATATTGCGATAGATTTAATTCGGTTTATCTTGTCAACCAGCGTGTTAATTAAACACCTTTCGCATTGCAATGTAGCGAAGAATTTTCCTTACTTTTAACAGTTGTCGTACTAGTCAGAGAAAAAAATGAATATGCGACATATTTAAATCTATGAATATTAAATTGAGCTAGATAAGTCTTTTCAAGATAAACATTGTTGTTTAAAGAATTTATTAGAAAAATTAATTAACGTCAGATCATTTTTAATACTTTTGTGAAAAATTATTTGTTTCATAGTGAAGTGTATTAATGTTGTTTCGAATGAAATTAACTTTCAACTGCCGTTTGTAAATTTTAATTTGAAAGGATAAGCATAATTTAGAGATAATTGGCGTTGATAACTATTTTGTGAAAGTAATTATAATATGAAACATTAAAATTAATATTTTTTTACTTAAATTGCATTGCTATAAAGTCATAATTTTATTTGTTTAAATAATTAGCTTTTATTCACATATAATACGTTAAAGGAAAATAAAAACAGCTTCAGCAATTAATTGGCTAGATATTTTGATCGTTTTGAGAATTGAATAATTAAAGATTGCAATTTTTAATTTATTGTCATTTGATTTTTATTATATTTTGATAATACTTTGCATCATTTTAAAATTATAAGTTATATATTTCTTCTCCTTTTTTTAAATGTAATTTCTTTATATAAAAACAGAAGCTGTATTTTTTAATATCTATAAAATAATATTTGAATGATTAGTCTATTTTTAAGCAATAATTTTTTTTTCGGTTGCGATAATATAAATAAATTGTCAGATGCAAAAATTGTTCAAATTATTCTATAGTAGAGATAATTGGTCCAAGAGTTATTATAATTAGTAATTAGCTGAATTTTGAAATTAAGTTCACCTTAAGAAAGTATTTTAGAACATTATATTTAAGATTTCAATTCAGATAAAATCATTTTAAATTTTGATATTTTCCTTGAATAAATTTATTAAGTATTATAGCAGAAAAACGATTCTTACTTAGTTTTGAAATTTCCAAAAAAAAAAAAAGTTTCAGATTTTCAATGAAATCATTTTTATTTTGCTCCAAATTTTTAATGTTTTTTTTCTCTTAAATTTACTGTGTGATAGTTAATGTAAATTTTTTTTGCCATCATTTACTATTAAAATTTTAGTAATTTATTAAATAGCGATAGTTGACTTTCAGAGTATAAGTGTTAGTTTAAAAAATAGTAAATTTGTATTAAAAAATTAAAATATATTGAAACTACAAGTTAGAAACATTGCAGTTTTTCCTGTTTTACCATCTAATTTGCATCAGGAATTGCATTCTGTGAGTAAAGAGTTTTACTCGCTTTATAAGAAATTATTTATTTACTCTCTTTTTCTTTGTAATTATACATGAATGTATGAAAAGCAATGAAAACAAACAAAAGAAAGATGTAAAAAGGGAGAAACTGAAACCTTATTAGTAAAAACAATATGCCCCATTATCTGTATCACCTGCAATTTTCAGACAAATATCAAACAATTTAAATAAAAAATAAACAAAAATATAAAGTACATTTATTCAATAAAATCTTTTCTCAATAAATTCTTACTGTATAATTTTTAAAAACTTTTCAAAATCTAATAGAATGGCAATATGAAGTGAATCCCTTTTAATTTTCTGTCTTTTTGGGAAACTGCCGTAACAAAGAAATAATAGAGGATAAAAAATCTCTAAAATTAATAGAAAGTGGGGTTTTATTTTTGAAAAAGGAATAAAATCTCCCTTTTTGTCGTTTTACGTTTCAAGAGTATCACAATAAAAAAAAGAGATAAGATTTCCGAACTTTGTTCCAAAGAAAATATTTTATAGAAGCAAAGAAATGAGTATGTCGAGTTAAATTTTGAAACTGGATTTGTTTCTGTAATGAAAATTCTTTGTTATTCGATAGCAGCATAACTCTTTGGCTTAGAATTCTACAAGAGAAAACATTTAATTCTCTTGTTTTCGGTGTCATTGAAATTATTTCGTTTATCTTGAAACACAATCTTATGCAGTCTCTGTTTTTTCGAACTCTTTTATTTAATTTAAACTTGGTAGATAGTGTAAAGATGAAATCTTATAACAGATTTCTAAGAAGACTTCTCTGGTGAGTTTTAATGAAGAAATTTTGTACACTTTTGTGTTTTGGATTATAACATATTATTTGGTATTTCCTTTTTTTTGCATCAGTTAGTAGTTAAATAATATTCTGATTTCGTACCAGTTGTGTTAGTGAATTCCAGAAACAAATAAAGTCAAAATTAAGAGATGTAATAAAGATTTGATCATTAATAAATTCTTATATTAAAAATACATTAAATTTGATTTTCTTTGAACCAGTAACAACTACTAGCTGTTAGTTTACGATATTAATAGCATTAATTTAATCGTACTTTCTAGGACTCCATTTTACTGCTACAAAATAATGTTAATTACAGTTGCACAATAAGCGTGACGGCGTCCTTGCATAGGGGTAAGCCATATAATAGACTCCCCGATCCGCCACGAAGGCACACGGATTAATCATAAGAACTGAATGACCGGGCCGCAGCAACAATAATTAGCGAGAACTGCGGTTGAGTCCTAATGGGCATCACCGACAACGGTACAACCCTCCCCAAAGTACTTCCCGTCATCGATTGGATTAATCTAACCCCCACCTATTAGTGTACCCATCTAGATGGCGAGATCCAACCACCATACCGGAAGCATCTCATCCCCAATTACGTGGTAACGCCGGGGGGGATAATGGCATAAGGGTAGCGTGTCTCCCCGTGATCTGGGCGTCCCGTGTTCGAGTCCCGGTTCGGACATGGTTGTTCTTCCGTGTTCTATCTGTAAGATGTGCGAATGTGCGGCCCTATAAAAAGGGGATGCGTAAGTGAATGTAATGAATGAGTAGCAAAACTTGTACACTTGGCATTAGTAGGCGCTTCTACAAAAGCAAGAGACGTTGCTTAGGCTTAAATCGCTGACTACCTCAGCGAACTTGCAATAAATCAATCGTGAAAATTGGCGAAATCAGGTCACTGATTAAGGCTGCAGATTGCTCTTGTGTTTTAATTTAGGGTACCTCACGAAATTAGAGAATAGGAATTTTGTTATCTCAGGAATTGAAAAAATTGGAAGAACACAAATGAAAATGAATGCTAAAGGGGTGTATTATAAAAAATATATATAATATTCAAGAATACCTTTTAAACAATCCTCATGTCCTATAAATTAGGGATTTTGAGAGAAAATCCCTATTATAACAGACGCTGTGTAATTAGCAGCATTTTACATTGATGAGGAAAAATATGCATTATTAAAAATTTAGCATAAAGGTTTTGGTACTTTATTTACATAATAGAGAATAGAAACATATTAATTAAATATATCCCAGAGGATATCACTTTTTGCAATCTTTCAGTAGAAATATACAAACAAATTTAATAAAAAAATTCTTTTAAAACAATAATAGAAAATTAATTCAAATTATTTTATATCATTTAGTATTTAACTTATCGTTCATAATTATGAGAAACATGGTATCTCGGAATCAAAATCTCTTCCTAATCTATAATAATTGATGCAACACATATAAATTAAACATTAAATTAAAATAACTATAAACCGAAATTCAAATTCTGAAAATATAATAAACTAATGAGTTCTTGTGGAAAATAGTAAATAAATATACAAAATTGCAAAACAAGAACACATTGGAAAGTGAACAGATATAGACTGTGGAAGGAATAGAACCAAATTTGCAATATAGACCACTGAGGGCATAGAATCAATTTTGTAATATAGACTGTAGAAAGAAAGAATCGAATTTGTAATATGGACTACTGAAGGTAGAGAATCAATTTTGTAACATAGCCTGTGGAAAGTATAGGAAAAAATTTTTAATATAGCCTGAGGCAGATATAGAACCAAATTTTTAATATAGACTATGGAAGGTATAGGGAAAAATATAATATAGACTATGGCAGATATAGAATCAAATTTTTAATATAGACTATGGAAGGTATAGAATCAAATTTGTAATATAGCCAATGGATGGTATAGAACCAAATTTATAATATAGAGTGTGGAAGGTATAGAGAGACATTTCGAAAAAAATCGTAGAAAAAAAGTTATAGATTGTAGGAATTTTGGCCCTATATGATCGAAAAAAAAATGGAATCAATTATTACAAAAGGCACACTATAAATGGATAGTACAAAATTTCATTAATGCTGACTGATAAAAAAAAATGCACATTATAGAAAAGGAATGACATGTAGTATAAAATTCATAAATTGATGATGAAGCCGTGTCCGCGTTACAACGGAAAAGGTTCTGCAGTAGCTTTTAAGGATAAAGACCCCTGAGTACCCAAAGGCAGAAGTCTAGCTCAGATGAAGGTGACACACATTCGTTTACACAGCCTTTTTTTAGGAGGAGGCGGGGGGGCTATTTTACACACCTCACAGATAGAACACAGGGGAAAGAACAATCACGCCCGAACCAGGACTCGAACTTGGGACGACCAGATCACGGGGGCAAAGTACTACCCTTAGGCCAGGACGGCAGCAATTCATAAATTTATATACTTTTATAAATCTTCTTATAAAAGTAAAAATACTTCATCTTAAGAATTCAAGCTTCAAAATGTTAATTTTACATTATTAGATACTGCATAGGCAAATTCTATAGAGAATTACACCTCTTCACACATTCCGTATTCTGCAAATAAAATTTCGTATAATTCTGACCATTAATTTTGTCTCGAGATTATATCCAGTCAGACAAAAAAGTAATTCTATGTCTAATTTCTATAAAATATCATTTTCCGGTGGATAATAGACTCATTCGTTCCTGAATAATTTAAAAATTTACTGATCAATTAAAACTAAAAATACCTCTTTGATTTGTGAAACTCTAAATAAAAACAGACAAAATATTTTAAAAAGTCATAATGAATATATAACAAGAGTAATAGTACAATAAAGAGAAATTAACAAAACTAGAAATTATACAGCAGAAGGGAATATAGTAGAATATTCTCCTATGTATTACAGAAGAGTAAAGCATAAAAATCCTATTAGGACCTGAGATTATTTCATTTATAGAAAATATCTGCGGAGTATTCCCTTTTGAAGAATACAAATAAGGGAAGATTAGAAAGAAAAATAAAGCGAAGAAATATTTTTCAACTCTATAAAAGTATATCAGGATCCAAAAAAATACTTTGTGGAACATACTCTTAACTAGTAATAAGGTAGTATAAAAAAACTTGCAAACGTTAGTAATAAAGTAATAGTTAAAACTAGGAGCACCACGGATGGATGTTGTTTTCCAACCACTAAGAAATGGTTAGAACTAGAAACAACTCAAAAATCTAAAAACGCCAGGGGAAATTTTCTCCCTTATTAACTAGAACATTATTGCAGGTTACCGCTCTTATAATCGTAAATATTCTCAAACAGTAGTTATAAGAATTTATGGAAAAAACGGCGAACTGTATCTTTGTGAGGAAACCTTGGAAAAGTGATTTTAATCCCAAGTAGCACATCCTGTAGCATAATATTGTACAATATTGTGCGATATTATATGATATTAACCAATATTCCACAATATTATACAATATTGCGAATATTGTTCAGTATTGTATAATATCTGTGTGCTTCTAGGGATAGGAAAAATTTTAGGTGACCAAATAAGAAATTAAAGTCTAAACCTTTAATTTATCTACAATCTTTAAATTTATAAATGTAAAAAAAATCGTACATATAAAAGAAATCGTTTTCGTGAATATATGCGATGTTTTTTTAAATTTATCGTCCTTGAAATCATTAACTTTCTGGCATTGCATTTTGGATAATGGCATTGTTAACTATATGCGCTTAGAGGTTCAAATGTTTAGTTATCATTAGTTAATTATATTAACGTTCCATTTTAAAGCAACAATAGCTCTATTTTGAAACAGACCTCGTAACTTTGATCCACGATCAGAAGATGAGGACGGCACCTGAGCTGGCACCCCCCTCCCTCTTTACAATTTTTCCAACCAGTGGAGAGACGTTTAACTCGGATCTCCAAACTTCCACGCCATATCATGGGGAAAACGTTCATCCCCGACGGTTTTAAAGTGCAGGAAACCAGCTTACGCGACAATATCGGTGGAATCGAGGTTCGAAACTGGAACTCTCCGGTTCTGAAGTCGACAGCTCACCACCAAACGTTAACGTAACGTTACGTAACGTTAACCAAACGTTAACGTAACGCCAAAACGTTAATGTAAAATTCTTTTTATTATATAATCGTATTGTTTCAGATGATTCTCGCACATATTTGACCATAGTATCGTTTCTAATGATTGTAGAAAAAAAAGATTAGAGTAGCAATGTGAAAGGCTATTTACGTTCAGCAGAAATTTGTTTTGAAACTACACATAAATGTATTAATTTTTGAAAACTTTAAAAAAAAGAAATTTGTTTTTTTACAAAATATTTTAATATGACTAAAGCTAAAAATTTCCCAGACAGCAATATTGATATTTTTTTCAGTTATTCCAGTTGTTATTTGAACATTGCTTTCTCATTCACAACCAAAATGCCATTTTAATAGATTTTTAATCTATAGATTTCTCGATAAATTTAAATATTTCCTTCGCTAATTTGAGGGTAGATGTTCAACTTCTTCGCTGATCTTGTAGGTCGTTAAATTAGGAAATAATGGGTCATAAAATTACTTGCATACAATTTGTATTTCAATAACATTGCTTGCAACAAACTTTATCATTTCAATATCTTATTTTTTACCACATGTGGCGATTGAAGTTCAAAGACTGAACACACGATGCCAGGTTCTGTACCCGTGTAACATTATAACTAGTAAAAATTGATCACCCATGTCCAGGAGTAGGCTTATGAAGCTAGCGCAACAATACCGCCATCCCACCAGTGAATCGGCAGAGAGATGAACAGTATAATTGCGCCAAGCGTGTGTATAAGATTTTGCGTCAAGTGAGTCTGACGACTTTTGCCACGTATAGATGGCGCCACGAAAACTACACGAAGTTGCGTGGTCAAGGTCACCAATGGGACGATTTGAAAATCAAGCGAAACTAGGTTCTATATCCTCGAAAGAGAGCCTCTAGACAAAAGTGATCACCCTAGTCCAGAGGTTGTTAACTGGCTTATGAAACTAACACCACACGTCTTCCTTTTTAATTATTTATTTTTAATTAAATAGTTTGATATTTAAAAAGTGGTTTTACTGTCAAGAAAAAAAAATAAGAGTTGAAAATAAATATATATGTATATATTTTTACTTTGATTTCATTACTTTCTTTTGAGTCGTTTCATTTCATTGGTTTATTTATTAAACTTCTAAAAGCCAGCGAGTAGTTAGTTAAACATTGGAATAAGTTTTAAATAAAGCTGATTAAGAGCTCCGCCAGGGAATGAAATCCTTAACATTCTTCTTCTGATTCGATTTTTCGGCTAGGCTATATCTTATTTTACTGCTTTTCAAGTGTTTTATTAGACGAATATCATTCTCCCTTCCTGAATGTCGTTGCTTTTAATCCACCAGGCTTAACAAAAACTTGAGAACACTTAGCATATGCGCCAAATTGGCGAAATCATGCCATATTATGATGTTTAATATACATGATTGCTTGGTGCGTGTAATTGTTGATGCACATATTTGCTAGATGCATATAATTATTGATGATTGTTGGATGCATATAGTTGTTGATTCACATGATTGTTTGGTGTATATAATATTTGATTTTACTATTGCTTGATGCAAAAGCTGACTTAATTGCTTGATGTAAGTTCTTTCTTGAAGCACATATTTGCTGATGTACTTGAGATTGCTGATGCTCATTATGCTTGAAAGATGACTTTATCAAATATATAATTGTGAATATTAATGATGCTTTATATGCTTCACTGTTGTTATATATGGGGTCCATGGCAAATAAACAATCACTATAGAGTCAGAAATACGTAGCGTCCAACTGGGTCCTAGGGTCTTGATTTCCATCATGAGATCGACACTTTTCAGGGACTTTTGAAGTTATAATTTTGGCTGATTTTCACAAGGGGAATTCTTTTATCAACTATTGCAAGTCTTGAAGAGGTCTTGGTATTTATGAATATGGTTTACTATGGAGTGGATTTTGCCGCGTGAAAGGGTATTCGAAGCAACTCTCCTGCACCATTCTTCTTCGAGACTTCTTTCTGGCTTTCTCATGTGCCATGAGAGAGTGAGTAGGCATTCTGTGGCATAGCGAATTGGAGATCCTATCTCCCAAGAGCTACAACAAGAGTTGTCTAGATGGAATCTGTGTAGGTATGTCGGGAATGGGCCGTGTGACAATGACATTCAGCGACATCTCATAATTTTTTGTGGTACTTGCGTTGTTGTCATCGAAAGATAACCTAATGTTACCTCAAAATTTTGTGAGATGGTGCTGATGGGTATGAGATGAGGCAAGATTGAAAAACATTCATATGTAATCAGTATATAATTCATATCTAAATATTTTTGATAATACATAATTTTACAAATACAAATAAATAAATAATAAAAAATGGCCAGTGAAATTAGATTTTCCTGATATTCGCCAATAAAAAGAGAAGTTTATCTGAAAACCTCCATCACTGCAAATTCCGATTTAAGAATTTCCACAATTTCATCATATTCATAAGCTTTTATATCGATTTATTTTCTTGAATACCATCTAAAAAAACCCATCAAACTATAAATAAATGTACACACTCTTTGCAAATATCATTTTTTTTCCGAATTCGCTTTACAAATCTGCCTTAGAAATCGAAAAGTAGTGCTTACTTCAGACCCTTCAAAAAATCTCAGCTCGAGAAATCCAGAGATTCAGAAACTGCACTTAGACATGCACAAAAATAAATAAATAGCATACACGTAGACACTCTTTGGGAAAAAAAATTATCATCTAGTAGTATAAAATTTGAAGTGGGATTTGCAGTTCGAAAAATCTTACTTTTTCCTCTTCAGCCTTCTCCCTTCTTTTCAACGTGGAATTCTTCATTTTCCTGCATCCTGATTTTTAAGGCAGTGAAAGTGAAAGAGGTTCAGATAACGCAAGAATAATTTTAAATCCTTCTATTCAAATACGCAACTAAAAGGCTCAAAAGAATAACTTTTCAGCATTTGTGAGTGGTTGGATTGGAAATAGAAATGGCATTAAAAAAACAGGCCATATCTTTTGAAATCGAGATTGGCTAATAGTTGCTATTTTATTGAAGAGTCCTGGAATGTTTTTCGTTTTGAAAAAAGATATCCTTTTAGTAATCTTTTTTCGAAAAAGGACAAATAGCGTTTAAAAGACCAAGAAATACCAGTTATGTGGTGGGATTTATTTGTTTGGGTTGGGTTTTTTAAAATAAAAATCTGATGTAGTGAAAACCTTTCAAAATGTAAGAGGATTGTGATAATAATAAATCGGATTATGAGTTTTAAAGTATTTTAAAATTTAAAGAAAGAATAATATGTGTGTAATAAATAACAAAAGTATGGATACATTACAGAGCTAATATAGCTTAACATTACTGAGATGGAGCTCATACATTTCAAAAGTTTGCATTTATATCATAAAAGTTTTATCACTTAGTTTTTAACTGCCTAAATAGTTAAATTGTGTTTCACAGCTTTAAAAAATCAGTAAAAGTATAGTTTAATCCAAATATTTATGAATACTCCCGTAATACTACTTTATTGAACAGAAATGCATCCTAGAAATAATTTCCACAATTTCTTTTAGCCATTTAGTCCCACAGCCATTTCCGTAATTTCTTTTAGTCATCTTTTAGTCATTTAGTCACAGATTCATTTCAGCAGTTTCTTTTAGCAATTTAGTTGCACTGTCATTTCTGCAAATTCTTCTTGTCATCTTTTAGTCATTTGGTCATACAATCATTTCCGCAATTTCTTTTAGTCATCTTTAAGTCATTTAGACACAAAGTCATTTCCGCAATTTCTTTTAGCCATTTAGTCGCACAGTTATTTCCGTAATTTATTTTAGTCATTTAATCGCGCAGTCATTTCTGCAATTTCTTTTAGTCATCGTTTAGTCATTTGGTCGCACAATCATTTCCAAAATTTCTTTTAATTATTTTTTAATCATTTTGTCGCACAGTCATTTCTGCAATTTCTTTTAGCAATATTTTATTTCGAGACTGTTTTCGAAAAAAATTATAAAGTATCCAAAATTTTAATAGTACTTTTTTTTCATAGATTTAGAATTTTATTAACATATGATTATAATATACAATAAAATAATTTAAAATTTAATTTAAGAATTGTATGATTCGTTTTATTAGTTAAAAATATGTATAAATATAATTTTTGCTTCACTAACAAATATTTAAGCAATTGAAGTAATTATTTTAAATAAGAAGAATTAAACAGCAAAATAAATTAATTTTGCAAACATAAAAACCTTATAAAAATTAAAAAGTGAGTTAAAAATAATATAAGACTAATTTTGAAATAAAACTATAAATAAATTTTATTTGTGAACCTGATTGAAAAACAAATAAATGTAAATTTTCGAGTAACAATTTTTCATTTTGGTTTAAAATGAAATATTGTTATAACTTTTTTTCCTGAAAATACTGTTCCTATTTTTTCAGCATAAATTTGTGTGTTGTTATCGTTTGCTATTTCCAAGTATTTCGTTTTAATCTTTCTGACTGACTTAAATTACTATAAAATTTGGTAATAAATTTGGCATTCACAATTTTTCTTTTTCTGAAGTTAATTAATTTTAAAAGAAGTACGACACACCTAATAATTGCTCCATTGTACAGATATTATATTAATAGATATTTATAAGTATTTGTTAATATTTTTAATGTGCATCGGTTGATTATTATTAAAATAATTTCATTAGGAAGTATATTTGATGTAAAAATTACTCTAGACACTTCACAGAAAGACCGTTGGATCAAAAGTTATCAAATCACGAACATGGCTACTTTTTTTGTCATAAATATTTCAAAAAAGTGTTTCAATATTTTTATTAAATTTTTAATTATTGTTTAATGAGATATTCTAGAGTTTTATCTCATTAATTTTGGAGCATATTCTTTACAGCACGATTTTTCCCCTTTTCTTAAAAATAAAAAAAAATAATAATTTACACTATGGAAATTTAGCGGTCCTTTCTTTTTTTATTTAATTAAGTAGCTCCCTCACTGTTGTATATTATTATATAAATACGACAAATCAGACAAAATATTACTTCATTTCGATATTTGAATTCGAGTCTAAAGATGGTATATAAATAAAGAGGAGTAGATCTTCACTTATGTCTTTAATAAGTTTTCATAAAATTTAGTATTCCCATATGCATGTCGCCATAAATAACCTGATTTCGTTATTATATTAATATAATGGTTATTATATTCTTACATGATAACCATTATTATCATGTCAGAACATGATATTGTTTTAGAAAGGAGGTTTTGTGAAGTCAACAAAAATCCGTAGGGGAAAAACAAAAGTTTTATTATCTGCACGAGCATCACATAAAATCAGCTTTTAATAACGCATTGCCATAGTATTTACTAAAGCTCGGATTGAAAAAAAACAAATTCACGACTACAGCAAAGAAAACCTATAAAAATGTCATTTTGAGCGCGTGATTACATGAAATGAAATAAATAGGAAATGGGATATTTTTTTAAATAACAAATGCGAGACAAGTTTTTTCATGATCCTTTGCAATACTAAAGTGACTCATTCGATGAAACAATTAAAATGGATAAAAGTATAATTTAACTCGCAAGAGCACGTGGTGCTCGGCCGTTCAAGAAATGATGCTTGGACATGATACATTTGAAATATGCATATTAGATTTCATTTTAATCTTTATAGATTGATTTGATTTCCGCACAATTTTCTCTTGCAATTTTGACAAATCATGAACAATATTTTGAAAAACACTTTTTTACTTTATATATATATATATATATATATATATATATATTCTTTTAGTTCCTAAATTTCTACACAGGTTTTGGAACTGCATTAAAAATTTTTCTTTATGTTTGCTCAGTATATTTGTTACAATTAAAACAAAATATTAAAAATTAATATAAGAAGCGAAACAAATTCCAAATATTCTTACCATACGATATTTCTTAATAGAAGTTTGAATCTACATTAATTTTATTAAATCTTTTTTTTTCAATCACAATTCGTTTTCTTGAACAGCAAAACAAACAAACTCCTGACAATAAACAGTTCATGTTTTGCGCAATTTCATCTAGTTTTTCGACATTACTTAAGAGACTACGCAGAGATCGAAAAATTGCGAGATCTCTTGAGAAACTCCATTGAATCGTCGTTGAAGAAGCCATAAAATTCAGTAAAAAGCTCACAGATCTTGACGGTAAGAAATAAACAAATACTGTGTGCTAACACACTCTTAGAAAAAAAGACGACTCCATCTTCAAAATATATAAAATATGAAGTGGAAGTTACACAAAAAGTAAAATTGTGCCTTTTCCTCTTCAAAATTCTCCCTCTTTTTTTTCAAGGTCACCTTTCTGAATACGTGCTTGGTAGCAAAATAAAAAAAGAGAGGAAACTGGCATTAAAAGTCTAATATATTGAATTCCTTTCCATTTAAATTCCTACTTTCGAGGCTGAAAACGATTTTTTCAGCCTTTAAGATTTTATAGACTAAAAGTGACATACATTTTTTGAGAGCATGTTTGCTATTGTTAAATAATTAATTTGCTAAACATTCTAATCTAAAGGAGGATTTTTCCATTATTTTAGAAAATGATGAACAAAGTTTAGAAAATTCTCAAAAGCCATATTTTTTTAAAAAAAAGAAGCTAATGTTCCTATTGGAAAGCCCCTCTTAATCGTGGAAGAGAAGCTTCCAGTATGGTGGTTGGTTTTTGCCATCCTAGTGGATGCAGAAAAAAGTGGGGGTCGGTTCCTTCCATCGATAACGGGGCATACTTCTCAAGAGAGGTGTTGTACCGTGACCGGTGATGGCCCTTACGACCCAACCTTGCTAAAAACTCAATTCTTTCCAGTGTTGTGTTGCAGCTGTCTAACCATTTAGATTTTTAAGTTTGCCTCAGAGCGGATCGAATAAGCAGGCTAAAAATTAAATATGAAAATGTTTTTATTTTTATTTTTGAATATCCTGCACATTTTCCCTTTATTTTTATAATGCTAATATTAATAATTATATTAACTGATTAATTATTAATTTATTATTTTAAGATATAAAAAGCCTATTACTAATATTCTTATATAAAAATTCGCATGTATTCGAAATCAATATGTAAAAACTTAAGCAGTTTATAAATATTATATAATTATAATTCAACGTCTTTCTCCGTGTCATGTATTTGCGATTTTTGTTTTGACTTCCATATTTCTCATAAAATTACTTTTTTACTATGCACTGATGAAAGTTATTTTTAATTTTTTTTTATATTCATTATTTCTAATCCCATTTCTTGATCGGAAGTGACAACTAAATCATAAATATATATATAGTGCACACCTCTTTAGTCTTCAATTTAAATTTCAATATAAATCTAAGGTTAAAATTCTAAAATTATTTTCGGATATTTTAACTAAGACCTAAGAATGACAGAAAAACTCCTAGACTGAACAAATCAATACATTTCGCACATAAGATTATGAAAACTCATCCACAAGAGTGAAATTACAAGTAGAAATCATTAATAGAAATATTTCAATCATTTCTTAACATATCCCCCCCTTTTCTTATCTTTTTCTCGAATTTTAGCTATGACAGGATTAAAATAAATTGAATTAATGATAGAATAATTTTAAATTGTTGTTGAGTAAAAATTGTTGATGAGTAACTGCCCGTAATCTGAAATAAGCTTCAAAAGTTTTTGTTTTTTAAAATACATCCTTTGTATACTTTTCTTCAGAGAATGAATAGCATTTGAAAGACCACCAAATGGCAGCTGCGTTATGGCATGTATTTGTTTGGATCTTTATTTATTTATTTGATTAAAAAAATCTTTTCTTATTCTGAAATGTTTGAAAAGAAGAGAAAAAGAGGGAATTCAGTTGTTATAAAAAAGGAAAAGGCGTCTAGATATACATATCTTTTAAGATTCAGATGTTTTCTTCTGAGATTTTAGAGAATTAAACCAATCCTTTTTAAAAATTTAAGTCACATTTTAAAAATTATTTACTTTAGATTCGGTCCTTAATAAAATATCAGTTGAAGTAATTAAAACTCATTAAAAAAAACCACATGAATCATTTAAAAAATAGACGAGCTAAATAACATCTTTTATATAATGTTCATCTAAGGTTTATTCTATTTATTTTTTCTATTACTTCCTAAATTCTGGGCGCATTTAAAAAGATGGTTTCTACACGATTATTTAAAAAAATGTAACACCATTACGAATTACTGATTTATATTGAATAAAAGTGATCTGTTCATTTTAAAAATAAATATAGAATGCATATAGTAATTCCTAACACAGACATACATTTTTGAAATTTAGAAACACAATAAAAGTTATTAATTATAAAATTGGATGGAATATTCCAACATTTTTGTCTAAAATTTAATATCTTTTAATTCACTGTTTAATTTATTTACATATGTTCTATTATATACATATGTTCTATAAGATATTATAAATCGTCTATGCATTGTTCGCTTTAAAACTTTGCTTTTACTGTTCTTCTAGAATTTTTAAATGTATTTCGGAAACTGTTTTCTATTGTATTCTTGTTTGTGATTTATTTCTAGTGGAACAAGTAGATGTAGAAATGTATGTTTACGAACGAGTGAAATTTATTGAGAAATACGAATGATACATTTCAAAAAATTTAACTAAATTTCTGTTTCTTTATATTAAAATCATTCCTTATAATTTCTGTTCCTTTTTATTTTTATATTATTCCCTTTATATTAAAATCATTCCTTATAATTTCTTTCCTCTATATTATTATATTATTCCCTTTACATTAAATTCATTCCTTATGATTTCTGTTCCTTTTTATTATATTATTTCCTTTATATTGAAATCATTCCTTATAATTTCTGTTCCTTTGTATTATTATATTATTTCCTTTATATTAAAAGAATAAATTTTATTGTAATGTTCATTTATTTAACATTTTGTTAACCGAATTATTGTCGTAAAACTCGTCTTAATGTAGAACTATTAATTTTTCATTAAACATATAAACAAGGAGTATTCTATTTTTGATTGTTCCGAATTTGTTTACATAGTAATCGCTTCATTAAGCCAACTAGTTCGCTAGAAATGTCACTTATATTATATTTTCATATAAATCATTTAAATTTCTTTGGATTTAGATTTTATATTTCTCCAATATGACAGTCATGTTATTTTAAAAGTTTTATTAAATATTTACTTATTGTACATGAGCCATTTAAATTGAGGCACTCACTTAACATTATAGTACAATTAAAAGTGTAAATATAATGCTAATTTATCATCTACATTTGAACAAACAATGAAAATAGTTTGAATTTCAAAGCAACAATGTTGAAAATTAGGGAAAAAATTTAAATATTAATGAGAAAAAAATTTGATTCTTATATTGTTATTGTTAAAAAGGAATCTTTTTTCGATTTGTGTAAAATTTATGTTTATGCCATAATATTTTCCAAAGTTATAGAAAACAAAACGTAGCTTAGTTTTTAATGATTTAACACTAAACAAAATTTTAAAAAAACCTCGCTCCAAAATGAACACTTCGATCCTCTAAAAGGTAATCGAGCTAAATTGGAACTCTAAGTGGAATTTAATGGCCTTCAATGATTTCCTAAGGAAAACCACCCACACTTTTATTCTTATTGTTAGTAGAGATAGCCAATAACACATGGGGAAAAGTATTAATTTTAGCAGTTAATAGGTGAAAAAATTTTCGATTTACAACAACAGATAATGAGTAATTTTCTTACGAATGTAATGTCACAGTTAATTTGTTAAATTTATAATTTATGATCGAATAATTTTATAATTAAATGTCATTTTCTATAGTTGATTAATAAAATGATACCCTATTAAATGATGTATTCATTTTTCTCTCATGTACATTATATATTTAAAATAAAATGAACTAAATTTTGCAATATTGGAAACAAATACATGTATATTTAAAATAACAATAAATAGAATAAAATAAATGCATAAAATATAATAAAATATATGCATGTATAAAAAACATCCCATTTCCTATTTATTTCATTTCACATAATCGCGTGCGCAAAATGACATTTTTCTAGGTTTTATTTGCTGTAGTCATTAACTTATTTTTAAAAAATCAGAGCTTTTGTAAATGCGATGGCAACGCGTTATTAAAAGCTGATTTTTTTTTTGAAATGCTCGTGCAGATAATAACATTTTTCACCTATGAATTTTTGTTGACGCCAAAAACCTCATTCTAAAAACAACATCATGTTCTGACATAATAAAAAATGAACTCTAATATCGCAAATTTTAAGCTGTCATGTGAAACATTATTTGTCTTAATTAATTTAAGTCATTAACCAGTGTAAACCGGTTAATGACTTTAAATTTATTTATTTAAATTTCCTTTTCAATTTTTTAGCTGACAAACTAAGTTTTGGGGCTCCACCGATTTTGAAATGAAACATCAGCTATGATGTTATAGATCTTAGTCGGTCGTTTAAAATGACTCTGCTGTCAAAGAAGCTAAAGTCATAATAAAGCATTACTGGTAAAAATAAAAAATAAAAATTGTCAACCTTTTAAAAATGTATCTGCTTTCAAAGAAGCATACATAATTATAATGAAATACTTGTAAAAGCTGTAATAAAAACGCTGGTAAACGTATAATGCGCTACTCAAAAAATTCTTCTACCGATAATTTCCAAAGGCCCATAATCTTTATTTTTTGCCCTTAAATTTCGGAGACGTAAGAACTCCGTCTTCCCAAAACAACGTGATGTTATCACATAATAATGAGCAACTATTCTAAAAAATCGTCTGCGTTAAAAAATTATTTTATCTTTTGTAGTAAAGCTTCTATAAATTTTTATTCTCGGATAACTTTTTAAATTAACATTTAGTCGTTGAACTTTTTTTATATCCAAATAACTGGTTTTAGTATTTACAATCAATCCATTTTAAATAAAACTGAAATAACCGCACATTTTTTTTAATAATTAGTTTTTATTTTCTAACTTTTGATTCTAAAATTTTATCTGCAATACTAATCTATTTTCATCACTAAAAAAATCGATGCCTTTAATGTTATCTTTTCATTAAAAATTTAAATTGAGGCAATTCAAGTACGAAATTAAATATATCATCATGAAAAACATTTAAATAATTTTTGATATTTCAATAAATTCTTACTGAAGTTTAATGATTTCGTATCATAAATATTGCAATAAAATTTTATAATATGAAAACAGAATCATTTATTTTCTTTAAATAAAAAAATCGTTTTCCATAATGATATTTTAAATTTATGAAAGATACATTTTTCGTTTTATCGATTCTTTTTATAGTATGCATTTTAAATAATTGATAAGAAAATTTAACAGAAAACAATTTTCTTGAATTGAATGGATTCGATTAAATGTTTTGAGAAATGAAATATTATTTTCAAGCTTAATAAATTTATAAAAAAATGTTTAATGGAAAAAAATATTTATTTTTATGAATAAGAAAAATCAAGAATCGTTTGCATAACGATAAATAATACCGAGAAATAAAATTCGAAATATCTAACATAATAGAAGGAAATAAATAGAAATTCCGTGATCTTTTGGAAAAGAACAAAAATAGAAACTGGAAACTTATATTACGAGACGATGTTTCAGATTTAAATCTGCCATTATTAACTATTCATTAAAAATTTTAGAATTGGAATTCCAATTTATTAAAAATAAAATTCCTTAAACATACGATGTTTTAACTTTTGTTTAACCTTTGTTTTATATGTTCAATTAATTATTTAAAATCTGATTTCGTTTTATATTTGCCAAAATATTCGTTTGCCTTTAGTTTTACATTGTAATACAATGAATTACATCTAATGAATTTCTATTATTGTAAAAAAACAGACAATCTTTCATTTACTGCACATAGGTTTAAAATTGTTACAATATTATCTTCAATAAAATATTATAAACATTTTAAATGCCCCTTTTCTTATAAATACAACACTGTTTGAAATATGACGCAATTTTTTAAAAAAGGATAATAATATTTTTTATATTTTATTATATTTGTTTGAGAATAATCTATACTAGTAATAAATATCAATTTACGTGCACATATGCGGATCCTTTACAAGCAGACCATTTGACCTATAGCTAATAAATTTAGTATATCTATACCTTGGATGTTAAGAATGTAAATTTTGGAACTTTTTTGAAATTTTAATTAGAATTTCCTTTAATTAAGAATTAAACTGAACTTTGGATCTTTCTTAGAATTATTTTCACAAAATTAATGTTATAATCCTACAAATCGCATAAAAATAATTTTTCAATTAAATTGTTTTTTCAACGACACACTTCAATAGAATTACAAATTTTTGCTGAATTTTTTTAAAAAATTTATTGGGGGGTGTCTGCTTTGTTTCCAAAAATTGTAAACATTGTTTCCCTCAGACTTAATCGTTTTTCATTGTTTCCTCAAATATTTAATAGAGAAATTTTTGTCCTTTGTTGAAAGCTAAAGAAGGATATCTATTTTATATAAAGATAATAATTATTTATATTAATACTTTATATAAGGATTATTGTTATTTATATTAATACTTTATATAAGTATTATTGTTATTTATATTACTATTTTATATAAGGATTATCATAATTGATATTAATATTTTATATAAGGATTATTTTTATATATATTATTATTTTATATAAGGATTACTATTATATTATTTTTATAAGGATTATCGTTATATTACTTTATATAGGATAATATTCTATATCAATCTTATGTAAGGATTATTATCATATTATTTTATATGTGGATTATATTTTATTACTATTTTAGATAAGAATATTATATTTATGCAGATTATAAGACCAAAAAAAAAATGAAATTACAATTCGCAAAATTTAGAAGATAGATGAACCGGATATTAGAATTTTTAATATTGCTAATATAATATGGGATTTTCTTTATTTGAAATGTTAGTATACACAATAAAAATACCTAGCAAAGACTATTAAATTAGCATGGCTATAAAGTGAATCAATTGATGGAATCTTGATCATGAAGAAAAACAATTATCTGGAATCATATATAGACAATATACTCTTCGAACCAGTTGGTCGTCCGAGGCGATTAGTAACAAACAATTTCAGGACGATGTGCAATTTCAAAAATACCACTTGAGAAAATTTCAAGGTACTTTCGTATCATATAATGTCCGTTGAACAACACTATTAAGTATTTCCCATTCTTTCATGCCATTTCAAAAAAGTTTTTACATTCATTTAAGTTACATTACATTCATAAAAGTTTACATTTTTATGTCAAAAAAAAAATTCAAATTACAAGAGTGATAAATTAATCCAGAGAGGAAAAAAATATGTCGGATGATTAATAAGTTATATTGATTGTATTTAAGTAAAATAATCGCTTTCCTGGTGTTATAATTTCAATCGCCAAAATTCAGATGAAAAATAATTTTCATGAAAACATCCATCTTTCGTAAGGAAACACTTTGACGTATTTGGAATCGTATGACTGCTTTTGTTTCGTACCAAATTTTGCATTATGCGTTCAATAATCTCTTTTTTGAGAAAATATATTCATTTTAAATATGAAAAATAAAACAAAAGTATATCTTGAATTAATTACACTCTTCGATTTGATTATTGCTTAAATTAGTTTCCAATAATTTTCTGCTTTAACAAAAACACCAAACGATATCTGATCGTTAAATCATTCTTCCGGTTTTTTCATAAAACGGAAATAAAAGAAAACGATTTTAATTTTATTTAAATGCAAAAATGTTTTTAAAAAATATTCGATAAAGATAGCTTTCGAAAAGAGGTGCTTCTTTTTATAAAATCTGGAACGAACTTTGATCAATTATAATTATTCAGTACTTGTCTCAGTCATTTGGTATAAAAAGTTAATGCAACAAGATTTCTTTTTAGTAAAAATCTCAAACCCAATTAACATTTAAGAGATAGGAAATACTTAAAGGTAAGTAATCGATTTTTACAGTCTTTAAGTAGTTAAATCTCATTACTAAGATGTCTTTTTGCTTGTGCTTAAATGACTATTTTATTTGAAAAACTAACTAAAGCAAAAGAGTTTTATTAATTAAAAATCTAGAAAAAATCCTCAGTGTTTTAATTATCTCTTTTTCTAGTTCTGATTCATTTCCCTTAATTGCAAAGTCAGCAATACGCTTGCGAGTTTATTCACTTTATGTATTTTTTCTGTTTTATATATTTTTAAAAATGACATTTTTTTATTTTAAAAATATCTGAAATTATGGAAATTTTTCACCTTATTAATTTTTTTTCTGATAACGTAATATAAATTATTATTATTTCAATGGGAAATTATTTAAATTAACAAACTAGTAAAAAGAATTGAATGAAAAATAATTGTTAGACAAAATCAATTTTTAAAAAATGTAAATTCTTTTTATAAAGTACTGTTATTTATAAAAGTTGGTACATACGTAATATCCCACCGATCCGCCAACAAGGCGCCAAATTTCACTTTGGTGGTCAAAATTCTTCAATGCTTTTTGAATACTTGGCAAACCAAATTTGGCGTGTGAGCGATTCATTGGCGACCGTTTTACGTTTTGATGAAAATGGTCGACGGGATAATACGTACATACCAAAAAACGAATTACTAAATTCTGCTTTTAAAGAAAGCTTACAAAATCTTTTTTGATATCTAATAAGCATCAGCATCATTCTGAACTGTTTATAGTTTTCGAAATCTTTTGTTCACATACAGAAGAAAGAACAATTAGTTCTTTGACGAATTTAAATAAAAGTTCGAAAAAGATCCATAATTAAGATTCTAAATATTATACTGAAGCCGAAAGGATGAACCACAAACTTTGGACATATTTTAATTTTTAATAAATGGAATCCCACTGGGGCAGATTTGGTTCGAAATTTAAAACAAATTTATACTTTAATGATGAAATTACGTACAAATCTCGTCTATTTAGCTTTTTACGTGTTTGAAATGATAAGTAAACAAATATGTTTCCTTTTAATGAGTTTTGTTCGAAACTTATGAGAATAAAGTGCAAAAAATCAAACATAAAACAAGCAAACTGTGAACAAAAATGGAGAAGATTCAATTTTTAACAAGAATGAACAACTAATATATTGACATAAAATATAATTTTAAATCTTAGCGAGAATTAATTTCAGTGAAAAAGCTAGTCCCCAAAGGAGACTAGTGAGGAATAAAACAAAACATAGTTACATAAATGACAGCAGGAGAGGCATATATTACTACAGAAGGCAAATAATTCAATTTTTTTATTACTTTCAATATTTGAAGATACGTTGCTTTACGAGGACTTACAAATGAAAAATACCCTCATTTGTGTGCGTCAAAGAGAATCACATCCATGAAGTAACAAATCTCAGGATAAGTAAGAAGCTTCAGATCAATATATCAGTCTTTCAAATAATTCTAGTTCAGAGTAAATTGAGTATCAAACTCATCAAATACTACAGTAAGCTCTCCAGCTATGGTAAAAAAATAAGAAATCAAGTAATTTAAACTCTTGGCAATGCAACCAAAGACTTTGAAAAACAACCCCTTCATCCATGTTATGTCTCAAAACTTTTGCATCTAGAGGATGCAGAACCTCATTCCCTACATCTCCTTCCAAACTCTTCTGAAGAACTCCCCAGAGTTCATTTCTTTTTCAACTTCACAGACCCTGTCGACAAAAAAGACTTTATCCCCCTCCACCTCAAGCAATTAGCCTTGGAAACCATTAATAACATTCCGAAAACAAACATTAAGATTTACACTGATGGCAGTAAAATCGATAATACAGCAGGGAGTGGGAATTTACATCTTCTTATCTCCATCATGGTCTGTCGGAGTCAGACCAGATCAAATAAACCGTTGATTCTGATATGGTCGGTGACTGTACAAGGAGATGAATAAATATCCCCCACACTGAGATCAAGGCAGTCAAGGTTGTGAGAGGGAATGGCCTGGAAGTGTTGGCATTTGGTACAAAGAGGAAAGGATTTCTTTCGGCCAGAGAATTTAAGACATTTGAAGTGTCCGCTGGCAAGTCGCGAAATGCAAGTATGGGATGATCTATCACCTGAGATGAAAAGAAAGAAACCTGGGTTAGGCCCTTTGTACCAGTTGTTTGATAGAGGAACCAGCCAGTCTTCTCTGATGGCATATTGATAGTATTTACATCAAAACCCCTTATCGAAGAGTATCTTTATTCCAATGCAACCCTGACTTTTGCTCGGTCTTCAGAAGTGAACTCCTCTCAATTGAGATTAGCCTTGAGACAGTCTCTGAAAAGAACAACGATGGTGATGTCTGTATCTTGTCAGATAGCCGATATGAACTTCAAAAACTCAAAAATTGATTAAATACCGGAGGTCGTACAGGTATTTCAATCCACAGTAAACACAAGATCATCTCGCAACATCACCAAATGCATCTTCACTGGTTGCCATCACACGTAGACATCCATGGCAACGAAATGGCAGACAAACTGGCCAAAGAGGGTTGCTTTCAAACTACTCCCACTTCTGACCTATCTGGAGCTTTTCTCCTTCAAGATAATCTTCCATCAGAGAAGACTGGCTGGTTCCTCCATCAAACAACTGGTACAAGGGGCCTAACCCAGGTTTCTTTTTTTCCATCTCAGGAGATAGGTCATCCCATACTTGCTTTTCGCAACTTGATAACGGACACTTAAAATGTCTTAAATTCTCTGCCCGAGAGAAATCCTTTCCCCTTTGTCCTAAATGCCAACTCTTCCAGGTCACTCCCTCTCACATCCTTGACCTCAGTGCAGGGGATATTCATTCATCTCCTTGGGCAGTCACCGACCATCTCAGAGTCAACGGTTTATTTGATCTGGTCTGACTCCGTCAGCCATGATGGAGATAAGAAGAAGTAAATTGGGTATAGGACTACTAAAAATTTACCTACGTTTCATGATCTTCATCTTTGGTATGATTTAACTTTTCTTCTAAATGGCAATATCCAACCCAAATGCTTTGAAATACAATTGGAAAGTAATAATTTGTTAAATGTTGAGATAAAAAATGACAATTACAGCCCTATTCTTGAATAATGAGATAATTCATTAATGAGAATTTTTGGAGGAAAATTTCGTTTTTCTCCCCAGTCCAAGCAGGTATCTATTTGGCAATAACTTTGATGGTTGGCGAATGTTTTGCCCGTTGTCATTAAAAGATTATCTTTTTATTAAGTTAATTAATGGTTAAGTTATGATGAATATTAAGTTAATTAATGATTAAGTTTTATTAAGTTAATTAGTAATTAATGATTAAATTAATTAATGACCATTAGAACCATGGAATGTTCCTTAAAGACACTACATTTATACAATCTAATAGTGAAATAAAGCATAATTTTAAGATGTCATCTATTTGGCGATAACTTTAACGGTTGGCGAATGTTTTGAAAACTCGTAATCAAACCGTATTTTATTCTCAAGTTAATCAAT
>JAOUZG010015602.1:2285738-2313310 GCA_026289955.1 Argiope argentata | reverse complement strand
TTTGGGCACGAACGGACCTTTCGATGATGTCCCATAAATGCTCGATGGGATTCATATCGGGTGATCTAGGTGTCCATATGATGCGCTGGAATGGTTCGGAATGTTCTTCAAACCAATCGCGAACAGTTCTGGCCCGGTGACATGGCGCATTGTCATCCATAAAAATCCCATCGTTGTGTAGGTACGTCAAGTCCATGAATGGCTGCAAGTGATCTGCAGGCAGCTGAACATAACCATTTCCAGTCAATGATCGATTCAGTTGCACCAGAGTACCGAGTCCATGCCATGTAAAAACAGCCCACACCATTATGCAGCCACCACCAGCTTGGACAGTGCCTTGCTGACAGTTTGGGTCCATGGCTTCGTGGGGTCTGCACCACACTCGAACTCTACCATCAGCTCGTAACAACTGAAATCGTGACTCATCTGACCACGCCATGGTTTTCTACTGGTCTAGGGACCAGTCGATATGCTCACGAGCCCAGGAGAGTCGCTGCAGGCGATGTCGTGCTGTCAGTATAGGCACTCGAGTCGGTCTTCTGCTTTCATAGCCCAAGGAAGACAAATTTCGCCGCACAGTCCTATCGGACACATCCCTCGTACGTCCCACATTGATTCCTGCAGTTATTTGACGAAGTGTTGCGTGTCTATTAACATTGACCATTCTACACAGACGTCGGAGGTCTCGGTCGTTAAGTGCAGGTGGTCACCCACTGCGCTGTCCATGATGAGATGGGATGCCTGAAATTCCATACTCTCGGCACACTCTTGATACTGTGGATCTCGGAATGTTGAATTCACTAACGATATCCGCAATGGAAGGCCCCATGCGTCTAGCTCCAACTAATATTCCACGTTCAAAGTCTGTTAATTCTCGTCGTGCCGCCATAAATCACGAAAAACCTGTTCACATGAATAACTTGAACACAAATGAAAGCTCTGGAAAACGAACTGCGCATTTATACTTTTTCTCTGCGACACTACTGCCATCCGTATATATTCATATTGCTATCCCATGACTTTTGTCACTTCATTATATTATATATATATATATATATATATATATATATATATTATAATGCTATGTCGATCATTCCAATCCATTACACAAGACATTACTTAAATTAAATAATTAATTTAGGAAAAGATTAGAATTGGAAATTTTCTGCGATGCCTTTAGAAATAACTATATCTTAATACCTGCTTTTGTATCGGAACTATTGTATCCAGAGAAAACTTGCACAATCTGTAAGTCTATCTTATACGCGATTACCGCTGACTTAATTTTAATTAAAATTATACTTTAACGGAAATTCTTCCAGGAGCTTAAATATACGGCTGTTAATTCTCGACTAGACTTATACGATAAACAGAAGGCTTTATATTTACAGAAAATGTTAGTTATTAAAATAAAGTTCGCTTACTGAAGAAATAATAAAGATACTGTTGGTAGATTCTTTACTCTATATTTCTGTAGAACAATGTATTTCTGCTAAATTAAAGTCTGTTTTGAAAAGTTTGAAGCATTTCAGTTTCTAATGTATAAAATATTCAACTAGGAATTAAATTTATGACTTTGAAATACGAAAGCATCCTCTGCTTTTCAAAGAGTTTCAGGATTTCTTAAATATTTTCTTGAATACGAATAGCCATTTTATTGTGAAGAAGTGAAATGAATTGTATCATGTGATAAACTGGTCAGCCCGAGTACAAATACATCATCCAGATATATATAGCTCGCGATTATACTTGTTCAAAACTTTAAATCATGGATAGAGTCACGTTTTGAGTTCTTTTCCCGATAAGGTGGAGATTTATAGTCTACGAGAACACCTTCTTCTTGTGTACAGCCGACCACCCCGCCACCACTGAACGTAGCAGTATCGACAGGATTTGTTGCGGCCGACTCTGAGAATACCAGTCAAAACATCACATTTTGATTTTTCTTAAAATTTTTTCCTGAATCCTTCCATCAAAATAGTGTACTACAATAAGAAAACATATTAAACCTTTTCAGGGGGCATTTACTTCTCTTGGATTTCTCAAAGGTTTTAAGTTTTCTTAATAATTAAAGAGTAGCATTTAAGGAAATATATTTCATTTTGCTGAACTTTATATTTACGTTTAAATTTCAGTGGTGAGAAGTATACTTCCCAGGGAACCAGATACAATGATGAAGAGGATTAAATTTAATGATAATTTTTTTGTCATGAAAGGATGAGAATCATGTCACAATATACAAAAGTATATCCCATTCTGCACACATGTAGTGCGTCCTTTTTTTTTACCCTGTGTGCAACATTTTCTACGTCGTCTGTAGTTGGAAACCCTTTTTGATGTATAATTTCCCATACTGGCTATGCGCACAATTGGAACTGAACAGTTATTTGCTTGAAAACTAACAGAACATCCCTTATTGAAGAATATCTGTCTGTGATCTGATTCTGTTTTAGCTGTAAGATAATGTAGGTGGGATGTAATCTTCCCAAGGTCCACGAAAAGGTTAAAACTATAAGAAATACAAGATGTGTTTGCTGTTAGCGTTGTATTATTGAGCTCGCTGCGATTTACTGTTTATAGTGCTATACGATAGCTGTTTTGCAGTCTGTGTTTATTGTGCGTTAGACTTGCATTTACGCTGTAAGTGACTGTTGACTACTGGATTGTATTTATCTGAAGTTTTACTTTTCCAAGTCATCCTGTAAAGACCTGTAAATAGCTGTAAATAAATTTGTTTGTGCTGTCTTCAAGTAAAGTCCATTCAATCCGAACACGCTACGCTAAAAACGTAACACTATTATTAGAACTGCTCGTATCAGCATTCTGTGACGACTCATTTGACGATTCCATCACATTAAGGGGTGAGACGTGGTAGGATGAGCGCCTTTCCGGATTTTTTCGACATTCTTTGATCTTGATATACACTCCATTAGATACTTTTTTCCATAATTTTTTTTACGTGTACATGATCGGCACGTCGTTTCTGATCGTATTATTTTAATTCAGTCAGCGAACGTATTTTATTGTTAAATAAAAACATCCCCTGCTTTCGCCTTTCCCCTTGATAAATTAAACCCGTCCTAACGCATGCGCAAAACCGTCGAGTTTTTTTAAAATCCGTTATCAAACAATATAGATGTACAGAAACACGTGATCATTTGCTAAAGAAATGATAAATAAACTCCACGCATTTGTCAAAAAAAAGGAAAGGTCAGTTTCATTTCTCATTTCATTACTTTATCTAGATTTTCTTTCATGTTGAACTCTTTTCAGAACATTTAATGTCCTTTTCGAAATTCCGATGTCATTTCGTGACCGAATGGGGGGACATCCATCAACATTCCCTTTGGAGTGACACTCGCGTGAGCATTAATGTTCTTCAAACAGCCATTAAGAAAGCAGGCAGAGGACTCTTTCTTTAAAAAAAAAGGAATTACTTCGATTCACGTCACCTTGTCTTCCAATGAGAGTTTTGTGAACAACTATCAAACTTTGAGGTTCCGGATTTTTAGAAGGAAGTAAATAATTTAGCTATAAGGAAATAAATTTCATATTTGAACTTTTGGAATGATAGAATAAACTAAATAATGCCTTGAGTTATCTGTCAAACTTTCAAACAAACTTTGCGATATCTTTCTTCGTATTAGACACATATACAATTTAATCTAAATTAAACAGTAGGGGAAAAGATAGCATCTGCACTAAAATTCAAGTGTTGATAACTAATGTTGTTGCGACTAATGGCACTTGTCGTGGACAAGCCCTGCTGATACATCAACAGAATCCAGAGATATACGTCTCTTGTTTTACAAGTAATGCCATCTAGGGCCAAGAGTACGACTTAGCTACACACACGTCACAACCCTTTTTAGGAGGCGGACTACATGCATGCAAATTCATTCATACGTCTCAGATCTTTATTTAAATCTGAAACAGGTAATGATCACCTCTGCCCTTGTACCCCCAGTGATATTACTCTCGACATGGAGGACTTTGCGACCACGAACAGATTTAACGAGCGCCAATCGCCACACACTCGGAGAATCTTTTGGCCGGTGACCTTCGAACCCGTAACCTAAGGAGTACGAGTCCAACGCTCTACCAACCAGGCCATCCCGGCCCGTTGATAATTAATAAATTGAGTAGTTGCAAATAATTAATAAATTGAGTAACTGCACTCCTGAATATGCAGATTCGATTTCAAAACAAACAAGTAATATGAAGAAAAAAATTAAGTGAATCCCCAATTAGGTACCGGAAGAAACATTTTATTTTAGTTACTTTTTATTTAGTAATTAAAATGAATATAAATAATCCATCAAAAATTATGTCTGGCTAATATAAAATAAAATCCGTATCCGTTGAAAATAAATCAGTGTACATTGTACATGATTGAATTTTCAACTCTAATTGGGGCGACGCAAGTGACTGAATTTTCAAAGCCAGTTGGGGTAACGCAATACAGATTAGAAATTTTTAACTTCCTTTATTCCGTTTTATTTTAATTGGAAAGTACTTCAGAATGAATCCGAAAATCTTATAAATTAACAATGTTTAACTTTAAATGCATGTCTAAACTTGTCTAATAAAGTCTTGTCTTAAATAAAGTCTAACCTTGTTAGCTAGTGGGAAAAAACCCAAATTGAATGATTTACTTATTTAGCGGTGGGTAAATAAAGAAATTTGACGGGAAAATTATTTTTTAATTAATGAATAAAGAATTAATTAATTAATGCATTAAAAAACTGTATTAACATCAAAAGTCAAATAGAAGTTTAAAAAAACTTATTTGAACTTCTCCGACCCGCCACGAAAGCACACATATTAAACCATAAGGCTGAATGAACTTCTTGTGTACAGCCGACCACCCAGCCGACACTGACCGAAGCAATATCTACAGGATTCGCTGTGACCGATTGTGATTTTTAGCATTATTCATCTTTACATTAACCGATTTGTCAAGCTGACATTCTCTTCGAGGTAATTGTCCACAAAGTGGTCAGTAAGCAACAGCAATACTGGCGGAAACTATGGTTGAGCCCTAAGAGCTATCACCGGCCACGGTACAATCCTTCCCATAAGAAGCACATCCCGTCATCGATGGGGGAGGAGCCTACACCCCCCTCTTCGAAGCCGAGATCCAACCACTATTCCAGAAGAATCTCATCCTCATTACGAGGGGCATACAATATCGTGTGTAAAAAAATCAGTTTAATGCCATAGCAATATGTATGATTACAAATGCAGATTTGTAATCAAACACTTAAAAAAATCAATTGATAAAAACAATGATAAACTTGTCGTAAGATATATTTGAATTTATATATAGTTTTTAAGGTTCATTAAAATTTATAAAAAATTCATGAAAAAATCATTAAATAGTTGATTTTATCAATGAGCAAATTTTTAAAGATTTAAATGCTTTGAAGTTATTGCAACAAAAATAATCAAAGTTTGGTTAATTTTTACTTAACAATATATACTTAAACAATAAATAAATAAAATAAGCAATTTATAAGAGATTCGAAATTTTAATAATAAACTTCATAGCATGATTATGTTTATCCACTTAATCTTTAATTTATCCGCCTTTAATTTCTTTTTTTTTTAAATTTAACCTTAATAATAGTAACAGTAATAAGAACAGAGATAATACGTTTTATACAATAGCAACGCCTATAATCATAAATTCACTAAGAAAATAATAAACAATATTATAAAAAAATAATAATTCTTTAATTTATAAAAATCAGAAAAACAGCCACCAGAAAATGATACTGTCTTCGCCGAAGAACTATTTTTAAATGTTGTGAAAATATTTATATCGCAATAATATACTTCAAAATTACAGCAAAATTTAAATTTCAGTTAATTTTAAATTAAAAATTAGCTAAAATTTCGGAGAAAAAATTCTTTGAGTGTATATATTAAATAATTATCTGACAGATTTGATATCTGAATTGTCCAAAAATCCATCCTGTAAATCCTTTTGAAAAATATTCCTCATTGTTCTGGCAGAAAAAAATTATTCAGAGCAATATTTTTACCGATATAGCGTTTTTACATTGGTAAATTATTCACAGTAGTTTCAATAACTATCTTCAAATCGAGTTTTTCCAGTACCAAATATAAATGATTTGCATGAAGATAGAGGAATTTATTGACGTAAGAAACATTATTACTGTATTATATTACTCAATTTCGTCTCTGATGAGAATTATTTTTTCGATTGAATAGAAAATCTTCAATAAAATATCACCGTAACAGCTGTTTATTCATAAGACTATTTTATATTTAGAAATAAATTTTGTCCCCAAAATTACTATCATTCGATGTTATTATTTCTCTTACGAAATAGGTAATAATCTATATGCACAAATCTATATTGTAGAAAAAAATCTTTTTTTGTTATCCCATTGGTAAAGACTACTTTTGCTGAATGGAGAAATTTGGGTGGGATGTATTTGCTGATATCAAGTTACATTTAAAGGGTTTGCTTTATTCTTGCGATAGAGATATAATAATAATCTTTTTTTATCTTATAATAAACTTAATTGAAATTGTACCTTGACAATTGAGAGCATGTACATGCAAAGAGTATATAGGTAAGAGTATATAGGTAATTGTATGGGATTTGCTTTTCGCCAAATAAAATGCATTCATTTGAAATAAATAAGGAAATATTATAACTTCAAATTAAATCTTTTCTATAAAAACAATTGTACATATAGCATTTAAAATTGTGCAGAAACAAATTTAGATAAAAATTAAAATGAAATCTGCTATGCATATTTCAATGAATAATGTCAGAACATCATTTCTCGAACGGTCAAGCACCGCGTTCTCGTGCGAGTTAAATGATATTTTTATTCATTTTAATTGTTTCATTGCATAGGGAACTTTAGCATTGCAAACGATCCAAAAAACTTTGTATCGCATTGATTGTTAAATTTATAATTTACGATCGAATAATTTTATAATTAAATGTCATTTTCTATAGTTGATTAATAAAATGATACCCTATTAAATGATGTATTCATTTTTCTCTCATGTACATTATATATTTAAAATAAAAGGAACTAAGTTTTGCAATATTATTGGAAACAAATACATTTATATTTAAAATAACAATATAGTAAAATAAATGCATAAAATATAATAAAATAAATGCATGCATAAAAAAAATATCCCATTTCCTATTTATTTAATTTCATATAATCACGTGCTCAAAATGACCTTTTTTATGGTTTTAATTGCTGTAGTCATTAACTTTTTTTAAAATCAGAGTTTTTGTAAATGCAATGGCAACATGCTATTAAAAGCTGATTTTTTGAGATGCTCGTGCAGGTAATTTTTTATTTATTTTTCGCCTACGGATATTTTTATTTTTTGCCTACGGATTTTTCTTGGCCCCACAAACGTCATTCCCAAAACAACATCATGTTCTGACATGATAATAAGGATTTTCATTTCTGTACTCTGATATATAAAAAAATAATTAGACATTTTTCGACTAGCCTGTATAATTAGCTTTTAAATATTTTATTCAAAATATATAATATATTAAATATAATATTTTTAAAAATCTTTGTGACTTACAGACTATAAAACCATTTTAATGATTAAAGGTTTATTATATAGATTTTATAATATGCATGATTAAATAAAGGGTTTTATTATCCACTAATATTAATTAGCATCATCTCGAGTTATCATCTCATTACTGTCAATTGACAGTAATGAGTTGATATGTCGTCATGACAACGGTACACTTCAAGGTGACTAAATATTGGGAAGCAACCTTATCCGCCAGATGGATTTTAGGATGGGAAATTTCACCTAATCCTCCAGACCTTGCTCCATCCGACAGTCACTTGCTTCTGGGCCATAGGTTATTAATTATGTGAGCGATAATTCTACAGTCAAGATGAAGTCAAATAAATAAAAGTCAATTTTTTAGAGTAAAAATCTTTTACAAAAATGGAATATCTAAATTTGAGATATTTTTAGATATAGTCAAATATTTTTTTCTCTATTAAATAAAATGGATCTAAAAGTAATTTCCTTTTCAGAATCTCTAATTTTCATTAAATAGAACGGAATAAATTTTTTGAATACTTATTATTTATCTTTTATTATATATTTTGTCATATTAATTATTATTTGGAAGAACTCAGAATTATACCATAAAAGAGAGCTAGTTATAAATTCCTAACTTAATTGTTTATAGCATCTAAGTTATGTCATTATAAGAGTTTTATATATATTCTCCATGTAAGAAAAATATACCAAACGATTTATTTTTATTTATTAGAAATAAACTACTCATATATCATTACAAACAATTCATAAACATTTATTAAATTCTTTTGGCAATTTATTTGAACTAAACAAAAACACCGACAGAAGTCGTCCGTATTTCTAAGTCAAAAATCAGAAAATAACTGTTTAAAATAACATAATTGTTCAGATTTTGATCAGAAATGCGAGATCTAAATAACATGCCAGTTTTATTATGCTAATCTTATAAACACGAATTGATACCATTTGTTAAACAAAAAAATTCGTCTGCAAAAATTTTATTTCTATTTAAAAGTATAACGAAAATAAATCTATTCAAAACAATTCTATTAGTCATTAAATAAATCAAAAAATCTATTAAATAAATTAGTTTTCTTTTAAGCTATTTGAACTACTTTGAATTTGAAGCTAATTGACGTCAATGATAATAACAGAAACATGATTCGAAAGTTAATAGTTTGAAGATAGTCGTAGAATAACTCAAAAAAATAATCGATATTAGCAATAATTACATTAATAGGCAAAGCAATAATGATCAATTCATTCTCTTCTGTCTAACTAAAATAATTCTTAATTTTTCCCAATTTTGGGAAAATTCTTTATCTTCATGATGAAAAATATTACCTTAAATGAAATCGGAATCACTTTTTATGCCATAATTTTGAATATTATTGACATAATTACATGCGTAGGTTATCTTAATTCTGAAGCTCGAAATGGTTTTCTTTCTTGATTTGGTCTTTCAAAAGAAATAGTTTTCCTCTTTAGTCTTAATAAATAGCACACAAATTGAAGATAATGACGATACATTATCTTCCATTGGTATCGTCATTATCTTCAATTTGTGTTATTTATACATAAATATATGAATTACTATAAATAAGTAAGAATATAAGAAAATAAATATTGGAAAAATAATTATTTACTTTTTTTTTGGATTATGAGACATTGATAATTTAATCAATACAAAAATATTTACTTTTGGGTAATTATTATTATCGTATTTGTTCTCTATTTTATTCTGTGAAATAATCTGAAGATAAATGCAGTCAAATCAGTTTTATTGCATATAGATTTTAAAAATATAAATAATTTTCGAAGCCATTTTTTAAAAAATTATTTTATTAACCCCTTAACCGGTGTGCCCGTATGTGCATCAATTTATCGAATTTTGGTAGTTGTAAACAAAAAAATAAATCATTCATAACAATTATAATTCAATAGTAAAATGACTTCAAATACGTAGATAAGCCAAGTATTCCATGGATTTCTATTTGAATCAAAATAAGAAAAAAATTCCCAAAATAGAAGGTGTCATCCTATTAGATAGTAAGGAAAATAATCCTTTGAGAGGTTAATAGTTACCTTGATAATTATTTACGCATGGTTACCTCAATATTTGTTTAAAAATAAAAAGATTGAATATGGTAAGCCTTTAATAGATGTTTATTTATTGAAAGACATTACTTTCATATCGAAATGGAGTAAAACTTACAAGAAAACTATTAGAAATAATACTACATTTTCACTGTCAGATGATAAAGCATTCAAATAAGTTAAAAATTTAAAAGAAATATAAAAAAGATTTTTTAAAAATGTATTAAAAGGAGACAAATGTAAAAAAAATAAATTAGGAAAATAAAAACTATAAAAACCTGAGGCGCAGGTAACAATGCTTAAATAAACTACAATTGTTGCCAAATTTACAAAGGATTTTTAATTTTAAATCATGAATTAAGATATTTACTTCTTCTGATAATCAACAAGTTTTTATTGTTTTGTTTTATCTTTTTTCATAAGTTTTTATTCGACTCTTTAATTATTTTTATATTTGTTTACCCTTTGATACATGGACCATGATGGCCTGGTAACTTAGGGTTTCAAGTTCGAGACCACCGAAGAACCATCGTGTAAGAGGGTCTCTTGTACGTTAAGTCTGTCAGGACATACGTCCTCCCGCTAATGTGGTGTGGCGTGGCGTGGTGTAGTGTGTGTAATATTTCACACACCTCACAGGATAGAAAGCAACCATGCCCAAATCAGGGTTCGAACTCGGAACGCCCAGACCACACGGAATTGGCGGGCCCTAAAGTAGATTGCCGAAGAGCTCATTCTACTTTAGAGATAAGATTAATGCTTCCAAATGTAATCCTAGATGGAGCTGTAATACGTCCAATCGCGTAAACGGATATCTGCGTTACTGAAGTTAGACACCATTTTTTTTGACTGAAATGTCGGCGTTCTGAAGTTAAATGTCTTGATAGCTAAATATCAACTTTTCTGAAACTATAACCTTGGATTTTGATAAATAATTGAGGGAAATTTTCAGAAATGAATCAGTATAAGGTAATGTATTTTGGGATGAATAACGAATAATGCTAGGCCCGAATTCCAAATCTTAAGGTTAGTAGCCGAGTATCATGTCGATCAAGCAAAAGGGACCCTTCAGCTTGAAGGATATTAAATGGCTTATATAGAAATCACCACAGAGTATCCCCCCAGTGAGTTTGTCGAACGATACTTATGCCAAGTATTGGTGGTGATGTTAACAATTGTAGTATTTAATGCGCATCTAGAGCTTTTGAGTCGCCGATAGAGGGCGCCACGACAGTTGAACGAAGCTATGTGCGAAGGTTACGTTTATCCAAGGTCGGTTGTCGGGTTCACCATTGTGGGTGATTTAGCGAATAGCGCTAGGCCCGAACTCCCAATCTTATGGCTAGTAGCCGAGTATCATACCGATCAAGCAAAAGGGACCCTTCAGCTGGAAGGATATTAATTGGCTTATATAGCAATCACCACAGTACAAATAACAATGGAAAATTTAAAAATGTCAATGTATAATGTAAATTTAATTATCATTGAATATAATAAAACATTCTTGTAATATTATTATTTTCGATTACTATTTCTAAGAAAATGTAACTATCTCTTTTGCGTTGGATTCGAATTTGGTGAAAATCCATCCGCCCATTTCTATTGATTTTCTTACCTTATTCCAGAACCTCATCATCACACGTCGCTTTTACACTATACTTATGAACCTCACTTGTTTATGAAGCTTTAAATATTAATAAACAAAGAGTTCCTCCCCTGCTGGGGTTTATCATCTTAATATGCACGGGGGCATTTTCCGTAACAGAATTTGCATATTTATCGCCTGGAAAAGCTGCTTTGAATATTTATGAGGGAGAAAAGGACAAAAAAGAAAAAAAAGAAGTCTCACGACACTGAAGCAAAATGAAGTGAGGGGCATGTCTCTCCTATTCACGAAAAACTGAATGAATGAACATTCATCCGAAGCAAGCATTTGATTCATGCATTTTCTAATTTCACTCGGCTGGAAAAAAATTGAATGAGAACAAAAAGAAAGGAAGAAAAAGAATTTCTAATATTGAGCTCGAGTTTAGCAAAAGATTTTATTCTTTAACAGTTAATTAATTTTTTATGAGTTATTGCGTCATTGCAAACGATATATTTATTTTCATACGTCTTCCATATTAATTACGTCATTGGAAATAATCGATATGCATATTTATAAAGTAATTAATTATGCCTCTGCTAATGCGTTATAATTTTTTTTGTATATAAATTGTTGCAAACGATTCATAGGTTTTTTATATTTATCAAATAAATTGAATTTTTCGTATTATGAAAATTTATTTATATTAGTTGCGTTTTTTATATTACACTGGAAATGACAGCAATGACACCTATTCTATTGTTCTAATAGCAGTTTTTGAATATTGCTAAATTGTTTTGTACAAAATATTAAAAACAGAATGTGTTTTTTGTGTGCATATGTGTACAAAATATTAAAAATAGAATGTGTTTTTTGTGTTTGTGAATAATAAGAAAATCAATTTCCTTAAATTGTTTTACTGATATATTCCCTTCTTTTTTTTCAAGTAGAAAAATTAATCAAAATAGAAAATTAAAACAATATCTGCCTATTACATTTTAAGAATGCATGCTCTTCAATAGAATTTCAATCAATTTTTAACTTGCATTTGCAAAAGTTTAGTTAAATACATAAAGATATTATCTTTTAAAATTAGATTTAGTCAGTAAATATTATTGATGAATTGATTAATATATGTAACTTCATAATTTGTAGTAAATATGTTTATAACTTTAGTGAAAAATTTTAAGATAAAATTAGATAATTATTTTAATCTAGCTTTGATAGGAAAATTCATGAGTCAAGTAATTTAAATTTCACTGTGTTCAAATAATAAATAAGCTTTAAAAACCTATCAATGATTCATATTGTACTTTAAGAAACATAAAAAGTTTTTTAAAGTTAGCTGCTAAATTTTATTTGCCCTGAACATAAAAATAAACAAAAATAATAATAATATCAAAAACACTTTTCACTTCATTTGTACTGCAAGATTTAAAAAATATAATTCGATATACAAAATAAAATAGGACACAAAGAACTATTTTTAATAATTAATCGCAAACGATTTCTGAGCGTATTTGCTTTTATAGAATTGGAGTCGAAGATAAAAAGAAAAGCATTCTTTTTTTTACTGAAAGTAAAATAAATAGCTAATAAAATACTATTATTAATGAAAAAGCCCTTTTTTTATGTTTCCTACAGTAATTTGTATAGAATGTGCATTTCCGCTTCTTCAAGAATGTCATTTACGACACCATGTGAAAATAATTGCAACCATTTTCCACGCAACTATACGTTCTTGATAAGCGAATTGATGGCGTGTGTATGATGTTTTTTTACTTCCAAAAGATTGATGTTTCCGACATTTCAATTTGTTATTTAAAGAAAACGATATATATTTTTTCTTCTGAAAAATCAATTTAGAAAAATCAAAAGTAATATTTATTCTAAGCAAGTTTCCATTTGATGCTATTTTCCTCTTATTTCTATTATTTTTTGAGATATATGTTTGTATATAAACCTCAATAGTTTGATCAGAAAATTAATCCATTTAATATCTTCAGTGAAATTACAATGCACATGTCTAGAAGAGTAGTAATTTAAAATTTGTATTTTACTTCATTTATCCTGTATGATCTTACATTGACGAAATGAAATAAACATGAAAAAAATGACAATCTTCTGAGAGCGAGATTAATTATTTGAAAGTAAGAAAAGTAAACAAACTGGAAGATGACGTCATTTCATAGAAACGACAAACAATATCAATGGATTGTAAATTTAATTGAATATCTCAAACAATACTGGCAAAAAAAACCTTCAAATGTCATGGGTCAGGTGACCCGCTATCTAACAATGAAAAAGGGAATCTTTTTTGCCTTCAAAACCTCCTAACCAAAACAATATCATGTTCTTACACGATAATATGTGTGTTTAGAATAAATAGAATTGAAATGGCAAATTAAGGTATTCAGAAAGGTCTTAAAAAATGAAAAGTAAAATCGAATTATAAATGTCAATTTTCCTTCTTCAATAAAATAGATATTATCCATGAAGGATTTTAAATTAGTTTTCCTCTAATGGTGGAATTTATTATTCATAACATCAACAATTCATTTTCGAGTAGGAAAGCATAAGTTACATAAGACGAGAAAAATCTTTTCTTTAATTTTATTTTCATTGAATACTTTTGAAACCATTCAAACTCTTTCAAAAAATATTTGGAATACTGACATCACCATTAATAATTTCTTTTCAAACAAAATTCTGTCATTATTTCAATTCTTTAGTTCAAATTCGGTCCAATATTATATGAAAATATAAATTACACCATTTTGCTTCGTAAGAAATTAATAAATTTCAAGTTTTGAAAAATATGAATATATTTTATCGTTTTCATTTTGGAATTCATAATTAATTCATAGCAATTTTTTTTGTTAAGAAAGAAGTTTTCCCAGTTTCTTGAATTCTTTATTTTATATTCGCGTGGAAGTTGTTATTTAAGAACGACCGAAGCTAATTTGATTGCAAGTTTTCTTCGAGAAAAAAATTTAATCGAAGAAATTAAACGAAATACTCGCTTTGACACGAAAGCTTATTTCCTTAATATTTCAGGAAAAGAAATAGAAATTATACTTCGACATATTTTATTTGGACCATAAAGTATTAAGTGCTTTCATGTCATCGTTCACATTGCTTTAAATCTTTATTGAAAGAGCATTAACATATTAATTCTAAAGATTTTTGTTCTTAATTTTTTTCAAATTTAAGGAAGTCGAAAATACTTTTTTTTCCTCTTTTAATATATTATTTTAACATATTCAAACGAATAGTTCTTAAAAACACACAGTTATGTTTGAATTTAAATTTTGCAAAAGAAATTCCTTACTAACTTTTCAGGAACTTTTTATTTGGACGAAAATTTGAAGCCAGTATTTATATGATATTTCGTATAAGAAAACATATTAATTGAATCTTATTGTTAAACTCCTGTTAGATTGTATATTCAAGCTTTTCTGAAAAATTTCTTGTTCCATTAAGCGCAATTTCTCATGATACGGCGTTCAAGTTATGAAACGAAGTTTAAATGTGTGAAGTAACATATTCATTCAAAAATAATTGCAACGGTACCACTGAGTTTTATCGCAATATTGAGTAAATTATATGATAAGATAAAAGTCAAAGTAGTCAAACACGCTGTATAATGGTACTATGTGGATAAAAAAAGCATATTCTAGGTATACACAAAGAATAGCACTCATATAAACTCAATAAAAACCAAACATAATACAGAAATAGTAAAAAAATATTCCTAGAAATTTCATATTGGTGTCTAAAGTGATGATTAGCTTTATTTTTCACGCAAATGCTTTCCGTTTTATAATACTCCTACGGATTATGAAATTTTCAAGGAGGATTTCCAGATCTCCCTTACAAATAAAGCTTTCGCCATAATTCTTGCACTTCCCAGGAATACCATTTTTGCCGAAAAATTAGAAAGTTGCATTGGATTTCTATTAAAATTATCTTTAAATCTTTAATTTCAATGATGATATTAGGGTTTCAGAAAGATTTAGTTACAATGGCCTACAAGAATAACAGAATTCACAAGTTTCCTCTCTTCTATTTGCCCGGCAATTCTGAACACTAGAGCAACTGTCTATCTATTATAATCAATCGAAGAAAATAATCTAATAATTTCTAGATATTTCTTTTTATATCTGTGTTGTGACTAATGAAACTTGCCGTGGACAAGCTTCCGCTGATACGATCAGCAGATTTTAAGCCTAAGAAATGTGTCTCTTTGTTTTACAAGTAGCGCGTTCTAGGGCCTAGAGTACGACTTAGCTATACACACGCCACAACACTTTTTAGGGGGCGGACTACATTCATGCAAATTCATTCATTCATCCCAGATCGTAATTTAGACCTGGAACAGAGAACGATCCCCTCTGACCCAGTACCCCCAGTGATATTCCTCTCGATATGGGGGACTTTGAGACCACGAACAGATGGATAAGCCCCTCCGATACATCAGCGGATTTTAAGCCAGAGATATGCGTCTCTTGTTTTACAAGTAGCGTCATCTATGGCGCAAGAGTACAACTTAGCTACACACACGTCACGACCCTTTTAAGGGGGCGGACTTCATTCATGCATATTCATCTTAGATGGTAATTTAGACCTGGAACAGAGAGCGATCACCTCTGACCCAGTACCCCCAGTGGTATTACTCTCGACATTGAGGACTTTGCGGCCACGACAGATTTAAAGAGCGCCAGCCACCATACACTCGGGGAATCTTTTGACCAGTGAGTTTCGAACTCCTAACTTAAGGAGTACGGGTCCACCACTCTACCAACCAGGCCATCCCGGCCTTTTTATATCTAGAAAGAGTTTGAAAACATTGAATTATTATTAAGATTTTGGCGCCAAAGTTGGCGAAATGGACCAATACACTCGGTTGGACCAATATACATATTATAAGGAGTACTGTTAATTATATAGCATATAAATTCTGCGATTTCTAATTATTATCCAACATAATTAGATACGACCTAAAGTAGCCTTCCAACAATTCGAAAATAGGATATTAATCGCATAAAACTACATCGAAATCTTATGAATTTCAAATTTGTAAGGCAGATGACGAGCAAAAAAAACAACATACAAACGTTTTTAATTCTTTTAAATTTATAAAGTCCTGTTATTCTTTTTCTTTTAATCCCTAATTAATACTTTACAAAATTACACCCCCACATAAATAAAACAATGAAACCTTTTTTTAACTACTTTTCCTCAACAATCGAACAGCCCTCATGCCGAAGACGAAGCAGTCCTTTGTCTTCCTGGGGGAAAAACGAAGTATCTTATTGGTTTAATCCGGGAGCATCCCACCGTCCCAGAAGACTCATCGGAAACGTACCTTGTAATGGCCGGAACACGCCTCTCAATGTAAAGTAATAAAAGTGAAACTATTTCCAGGAAATGTAAATGGATCTGCCTGCAGCCACTTAATTTACATCTGAGCATTTTCTACAACTTTCTTAGTCTCGGAGCGCACCTTCCATTTATTTCTTGCCCCACAAATCATTGGGATGGCCGGAGATCTGGAGAGGGACCGTATACAAATGATGTGAAATAAGTTAAAGGTCAGTGAATGAAAAGTGTAAATAAGGACTAATATCAAGGAAGCATTTAGTTTTAAGCTTTCCTTTGAAATATCCGAAATAAATTATCAAAAGCAAATAAATGAAAGGGAACAAAAATGAAAGCATATAAATATTTCTTAATAAAACTTGTATATAAATATTTCTTAAACATTTATTTCTATAATTTTTACCTTGGCAACTAATCAGGAACCGAGTATCATGATTTCTATATACACACACTTCCAAAAGTTAAGCACGGAGAGTAAAATGCCAATTTCTGGAAGCCAATCAGAATGGAAGAGGATGAAATTCGCTGCAGAGGTGGATGGAAATATGCAAATATGTTAGGTAGCTGCCAATCGCGGTTTCATGTGAGGAAATATGCAAAAAGGGCTGTTTTATAAGAAGAAGCTTTGTGAAGAATTACAGAAGTTTATTGTAAGTGCTGATAGAAGGTGTTTAATACTTTCGTACAGTTTGTTTTCAGGACATACGTGTTTCTATGATTTCCAGAAGACGAATGGAAGATTCTGATCCCTGGCGCGCTGTAGGGAGCATTGAAGCAGGACAGACGATCACAGATGCTGCTCTTTTCTTCAGCGTTCATCATTCTGCAATTTCACGTTTATGGGCTCAATTCGAAACCACAGAGACAGTTGTCCGAAGGCCCGTAGCCGGTCTCCCAAGAGTTACAACCCCGAGGAAGATCGATATACTGCTATTGTAGCCAAGAGGAATCGCAGAGCGACCTCCAAACGTGTGACATCTATGGTTACAGCGTCCATTGGTAATCGGATATCTGCAGCTACTGTACGCCAAAGATTACATATGAGTGGACTGTACTCTCGGATACCTCGAGTTTGAGTTCCTCTATCCCTCCAATCAAAAGGGGCACAATTAAAGTGGTACCGGTAATATGTCAATTGGACTGTGTCTGACTGGGGCAATGTCATGTTTACTGATGAGTCAAGATTTGCTCTGATGACAAGCGTATAAAGATATGGCATGAACAAGGAACACACAATCATCACCAAAATATCACCGAACATTACGCATTCCGAGTAAAGTATTTTATGCTTTGCCTTATTCCTGTTCCTCGGATAAGATGGTCAGTCGGCAGCTCGTGCCCAGAAAGTTAACTTATTTATGTTTAACACAATTGCATAAGATAGTTTCAGACATTCCAGGCTTGGCTCTAAATTGCCGTTTTGGCATCCTTGAATTTTTCCTTTTACTGCGTATCTTATTAAAAGGATAAATATTTACACAAAAATACAGGATAAAATAAAAATAAAAAGCTCGACTAATCTAAATTCGGAAAACAAAATAAAATGGGGTGGAAGCACACATGCACAACTTCGCATCAGAAAGTACAAAGATCAAAAACTATCGCAATTAATCTATGATAACTGATCAATTTTTCAAGCCCAAAACAACCACCCGATTCTACAAGCATATGCACTGTATAGAAAAAATACAATGCAGAGACATATTATTAGTCCACCAACACAATTACTTTTCATCGAACAGCATTGAACAGCATTTTTCAGCCTTTGTACGTATGCGTTGCCTATTAGCCGTCTTATAACCGGTTTAGACGCCAGTTTAATTGATGGTTCTAATAAGGTTTTTCAGTACCTAATTATTACCTGCATATTGTTTCACAAAATTGCTGTTGCTGCTCCCCTCTCTCTCTTCAGGGCTTGACTAAGGCAGGGGCATATGGGGCAATTGCCCCGGGCCCCCAAGTATGTAGGGACCCCAAAATCGAATAGAAATTTTATTTAACGTTTCCTTCTGTAATGAATGTACTTCATGACTAAAGTAGTAAACATAGGGGGCCCCAAGAAGTGTTTGCTCCGGGCCCGCACTAGGCTAAGTCGGGTCCTGGCTCTCTTTAGAAATAAATGGTGTTTAATTTTCAAACTGTCCTTGTAAAGCCTAGTTCCAACGACCTGCGAATCTTCAGACGGCCAACGCGTTCCCTCTTGTGGTTTCTTGGGGTCCTTTGTTGGACTTGTGGACGCTTCAGAAGTTTTCCCGCAAATTTTCGGTAAAGTGTCCAGGCATCAAATGAACCTAAGAAACTGCAAGAGTGGTGAAAGGGGGGAACGCGTAGTCCGCCTGAAGATTCGCAGGTAGTTGGAAACTAGGCTCTATATTGGACGTCACATTTCGGATGCCCGATGCTGGTCATGACTGAGAGCTGATTGAAAGATTAAGTCAAAATAACATAATTATGGAAGCTGCCGCTTTAACGCTGAATTTAAGTTAATTAAGTTTAAGCGGAATTAATTAATTAAGTTTAGTTAATTATATTATCATGAAATTTAAGTTAATTAAGTTTTTAGCTTAATTTTATAATCATCTCATTCTGAAGCAATGCGAAAGATTCTAGGTAACTTTGTATGTTCAATTCATGGCTTGATAACAAGGATGCCACCTAGATTGGCAACCAAATTTTATCCTTCATATTTAATTTGCGATAGACTCGATTACATAGTAACTCTTAGGACGTGTTTTTTTATCATGTCAGAACATGATGTTATTTTGGGAAAGAGGTAGACAAAAATCCGTATGCGAAAAATAAGAAAAACTGTAGGTGAAAAATTTAAATTTTACTATCTTCGCATTGCTATCGCATTTACAAAAGCTTTGATTTTTAAAAAAATGAATAACTACAGCAAGTAAAACCTACAAAAATGTCATTTTGAACACTTGATTATACGAAACGAAATAAACAGGCAACGTGATATTTTTTAAACAATCAATGCAAGGCAAAGTTTTTTTATGATCGTTTGCAATACTAAAGTGACTCATTCAATGAAACAATTAAAATGAATAAAAATATCATTCAACTTGCACGAGCATGTGGTGCTTGGCCGTTCAAGAAATGATGTTCCGACATGATACATTGAAATATGCATAGCAGATTTAATTTTAATCTTTTTTTCTTTTTTTTTTTTTGTAGAACGGGATTTTAAGATCTGAAACTTACTAACCCAAAACGAGCTCGAGTTATTAACTCCAGGCCATCAAGACCCTAAATGATGAATGATAAATGAAAATAAAGCAATTGGTGAGAATTATTTGTTTTGTCAACAGAAGGAAATTTTTACTTATTTTTGCTTTATTCCTTTTTGTGGCTGCGTCTAGAATCTACTATTTAAAAAAGTGAAGCATGTTATGGAAAAAATAATTCATCTTAGGTTTTCATTAGTTATTATAGCAATGAAAAATTACTGCCTTTAGTAACCAGCATGTTAACTCAGAATACTGGCTGTCCAGGCGGTAATATGTTAGTATGGAATACTTTTATTTAAAATTGTGCTATGTTATTTAAAAGATAGAAAAATAGGAATGTAATAGAATCAATCTACTAAAATTAAATTATAAAGTATATTCTTTTAGATAAATCAGAAGTATAAATCAAACTTCGGATTTAATATTTAAAAAAACTTTTTTTAACAATTTTTTGTCTACAAGAACGTGAAGTTAAATGATTTGATGGAATAATAAAATTAATTTGTATTTCATAATTAATAGATTAATAAAAGTCTTTTTAAAGATGTTAGGCTAAATTAAATCTAAAATAATATTACAATCATTTACCCATTCGCTGCCAGCCCGAATATACTCGTGATGCTTTCAATACATTATAACGTACAACTTGCCAAACTTTTTATGACCACAAACATAAATATACAAGTGTAAAAACTTGAAAAAAAAGCTACAAATAAATTGTTTTTAGACAAATTTTACTTTATTTAACCCTTCGCAAACTTTTTTAAATTGCCAATGTGAGGATGAGGTTATTCCCATTGCCAACCACGGGTATACTCGTGTTTGATTTTTATACATGTAAATGATTATTTATGACAAAATGCGTGTATTTATTTTGAAATAATAAAACCTAGAAGAACAATAACACTCAAAACAGAAATGGCAATGGGAATAACCTCATATAATTGAGGCTTGGCAGTGAATGTGTTAAAACGTTATTATGATAAGGAAAGTGGCATCAATTAAAAGGGTATCATTTAAATTTGAGAGACAGCCTAAAATACATTTTTGAGAGATAATAATTTGAGAAAATACACCTAAAAAACATGAAAAACGTGCTTGATTTCTTAAAAATAAATTGATATTATAATTAGCTTTTAGGCTCTGAAAATTTAACTGTGACCTACTATTTGCCTTCTTTTATCGATTAGAGACAAAAATATCATAAACTTCTATAAAAACACACACAAATGATTTATTTTTATACACATCAAACAATATTTAAAAAATCTTATTTTTATTTACTTTTTAACAGCACAAATCAGAAAAATTCCTAAAGTGTCATAACCAAACGACTAAAACAATTGCGTACATGTTTTCTGTTTCTTGAAAATGAAGAATGCATTCCCGTAAAATTTTGTTAATTTTCAGATCTCATTTTTATCGATGGGTCGAAAATCCAACAAATAATGATACAATGTTAAAAACTAATAATTAATGAATTTTTGCCTACGCCAAGCCCACTTTATCATAACTTTCGATTAAACACCGTATATCAGGGTTTAATTTACGGAAGTCCGCTTGGTTCATTTATATTCATAACGCTGAAGACGTCTTTTCAACTGAAACATTCAAAAGCAGATCAGAAAAGAGAAATTTACTACTGCCGTTATTTTTATCACGTTTCGCGAAAGTTTTTGACGGTCCTTTTCATTGAAAAGAAGTGGGGAAAAAATATGATAAAGAGCGCACTAGGTGAGGCTGAATATTTAAATGAAATGCTCCTAGAAAAGGCAGACGATAAAGATCCGCCTGTTATTACAAAAAGGGGAGGAGTCTGAGTAGCAGAACTGGGTTCCTGCTGCATTCACGAATCACTTGTTATTACGGGAAAGAGCAAAAGCGAATTCGAACGCAGGTGTTCTGATTCCCAGAAAAGAAGTCTTCGTGATTATCGTCTGACGGTTCGATTTTGAAAAAGTGAGGAAGGAATATTTATGACCTCTTGTGACTGGTTAAAAAAAATCGTTTGGTGTTAAATCATAGCCGCCTTTCGAAATATGCTTGAAAATTCTCTCTTCGATTTTCGAAACAAGACTTTTGTTTCTCTCTCTATTTCTCTATTTTTTTGTGTGTGTATGTATAAAGTCAATACATTCTATTGCATGTTTTAATCTCAAACTTCTTTACTTCAATTTTAACAGCTTCCTTAGAGTTCAAGGGGTTTATTCTTTTATCCCAACTAAGCTCAAATACATTTATGCATTCATACTCTCTATACATTTTACGTTCGATATGCCGGCGTCTTGGCACAGAGGTAGCGCGTCTTCCTTGCGATCTGGGCATCCTAGGTTCGAGTCCCGGTTATGGCATGGTTGTTGTTCTGTGTACTATCTGTGAGGTGGGTGAATGTGCTCCCCCCTGTAAAATGAGGCTCTGCAAGTGAATGTGATGAGTGTGTAGATAAAGTCGTACTCTTGGCCCTAGTTGGCGCTACTTCAAACAAGATACGCTTATTTCGGCTTAAATCCGCTGATACATCAGTAGGCTTGTCCATAGCAAGTGCCATTAGTAACAACAGCAACAACGTTCGATATATTTCATGTTTTTGGCTTGAATCCAGTTCGGAGATTTTTTTTTCTTTTTAAAAAATGTTGCGGAGTTATAAAATTAATACTATAACTACCTTGTTTCCGTGAAAACGATTTCGTATCTTCAATATTACCCACAAAAATAAATCTTGGATAAAGTATTAAAAAACACTCATACAAGAGATACTATTATGGATCAATAAAACGTTCATGTAATTAATCAATTCTAAATAAATAAATAAAAATTATTTTTGCTTTGGAGTTCTAAATTTTACTGGTGCGTCATAAAAATATACCTGACTTTTTTTTTGTATTTGCCTCGTGAAATGTTAACTGGAACCGAAATATAGATTTAAACATTTAGAATTAGCAATCATCTCTAACTTAAATTTCTAATTATTTAATCCATTCGCTGCCAACCACGAATATACTCGTGGTTGGCAGGGTGTTACCCATTACCAGCACGAATATACTCCTTATACTTTTAATATATTATACGTACAACTTGTCAAGCTTACAAACTTTTTATTGCAACAAACATAAATATACAAGTGTAAAAACGGGGAAAAAAGCTACAAATAAATTGTTTTTACAAAAATTCTACTTTATTTAACCCATTCGCTGCCAAGCCTACATTGTATGAGGTTATTCTCATTGCCAATCACGAGTATACTCGTGTTTAATTTTTATGCACGCAAATGATTATTTATGACAAAATAAATGTATTTATTTCGAAATAATAAAACTTAGATAAACAATAACCCTCAAAACAGAAATGGCAATGGGAATAACCTCATAGAATTTAGGCTTGGCAGCGAATGGGTTAAAAAAAAAGTATTTTTTGTTTGATAAAACATGTAGTTAGTAAAGAATTCAAATTCGATCCACGTCTCATTATACTGGCATTCCAATTTATAATGTTTCCAGTGTAATGCATATTTCAATAATAAGCATTAATTTTTTTTCTATTATTATGGAGGATATTTGATGCTTTTATTCCATTTATTGTAGCTATTTATCCGAAATAAATGCAATTGTAGTTTTAACTTCTTTTTTTGTAGTTGCCTGATGATATGTTAACTGGAACCGAAATGTAGATTTAATAGATTTAGTAGATTTCTTCAAATAGCAACTATAATGTTTTGCTATCACTTTACCTAGAAATATTCTAATTTTAATTAATACTTATATGAAACAATAGCAAGATAAACTTAATTAAGAATCATTGTATGCTAAATTTGATGTCAATAGTTACACATTGTTATGACATCTTCCTTGTCGTTTGGTTACTCCCATTTCAAAATAGCCCTTAGGTGGTTTCAGAATAAAGTACTAATCGAATTAAAGAACATGTCTTTTCGCGTCTCACAATCCAATAAACCATCTATTAGCTCACCAAAACAGGGTTACTTCAATTATACGAAAAAAATCTCGCTAACCACTCGTCATTTACAACCAAGATCGATCAATAAACACAGAGAAAACTACGAAGACAAAAAAAATAGAGGGCGAGATGTACACACCTTGGAAAATACAACTCGACATTGGAAATTCCACCATCGGGTTTCTCCCATTCCTAAGCAATCTGTTAAGCCTAGATTCGAATCTAATTGTAAGTAGAAGTGAAATACCATGTATCATGGTTTTTGACTTGTGACTAGACAACTGAATGTGGTTAGGGCGTATCAGAAAGATGTAGTTTTAGAAATTTGATTCACAGGCATTGCCAAAAATGGTAGTTCCAATGATTCATTGCTTTTAAGATAATCCCCGGTAGGTTATTTATTGTAATAATTCTCACGTCAAAACTGCAAAAATATTTCATCGGTTATGTCCCCAGAATTCAAAATCAACCACCTATTAAAAATTTATAAGAATATACAATAAAGTTCTTTCATACTTTTTAAATTTAAAACTATGTCTAGGAAATAATAATGCGAAATTAAGTTAATATAATAAATTATTTATGCAGAGTTAATTCAGATAGATAATTTACTCAAGTGCGTTTTTCAAATTATTATTTTTTATTATTATTTCTTTTTGTTTATTTTTCATTTCGCCGTTGCTTAACTCATTAATACTATATGATAATACCGGGAAATACATATATATATTTTTAAATTTTAGGACTAATTCCTTTTCAAATTATGAAAAGTTCAAAATTGTAAGAGGAAATATCAACACCAAATTTACAAATAACTCTATGGAAATATTTCGTTCGTTTTTACTTTTGCGCTTACATTTTTCTTACTGAAATTCTTGATCGATATACTTTATTATTTTTGTAGCTCCCTTGTGTTTTGCATCTTACTTCTTGTTTGATGCACTGTAACCTGTCACAATAAATCAAACAGAAATCTTAACCTGTCACAATAAATTAAACAGAGTCATTTTTCTATAGTTACAGATCACTTCTTAGGCTATAAAAGATACCATTTTGAGAGTGTGTGTGCTAGCTGGCTATGGCAGTTGGCGAGGAAAGATTAATGCCAACTAAAAACTCTAAATAAATATTTTAACTTAAATATTGAATTCGAATATGAAAAAAAAATCTTTATATTATTATGTTCATTGTGGTAAACAAAGTTTGTTGGAGAGAATGCTTCTTTCACCTCATATTATAGTGTCCCACATTGCCAGTTCTACAATCATTAACTCCCACATCTATCAAATTTACAATTTACAATCTACATTACAGGTGCTCAAATTGAAAGGTATGAAATAACACTGTGGGTATAAATGAAGACTTTATTCAAAGTATACACCATAAGCCTGAACACAACGATCCCATTGATTAACGTGCTAAAGAATTCCTTGATCTCAGAATTCCTGTGGCCATTTTGGGCCAACTATTTCAAAAGATTCTGCTTATTTTCTTAGTGTTTGATGCCTTTAAAACTAAATAGTACTAATTAATCGATTTTTTGGATTCATTTTGAAGTACTTTTAAATTAAAATAAAACAGAATAAAGGAAATTAAAAATTTCTAATCCGTTTTGTGTTACCCCAACTGGCATAGAAAATCCACGCAATTGCATTGCCTCAATTGGAGTTGAAAATTCCAAGAAGTGCATTTTGGTGTAATTGTTGAAAACTGTACTTTCATTTTAATTAAAAGTTTAAAAATTATTTGTATAATACTGTTGTAGCTATAACAATCTCGATCAATAAATAAAATAGACCTGATTTTAAAAAAATATATGGACTTGATTAGCTGTTTTGCTTTATTTCATGTACACATTGTAAATAAATAGTTTTTAGGTTAGTTGTATTGCTTTTCCATGCGTACAAAGTCGCGGGTAAAAGTTAGTCACTATATATTTTACACATTATAAATATATTTTATATTTTAACTATTATTGATTATACAGATATCAATAATGCAAATAAAGTATGAGGTTTGGTAAAGCATATTACCATGCGCAATGCTGTTCGACACGATTTGCATCAATATCTTATTTTAAGTAATTACTCCCAAATTTTCTCCTATTTCGAGTCCCATCTGTCACGGACCATTCACGAGTTTACTCGTATTGCGTGTCTCGTCTTTTATTGCTTTATAAGTAACAAAGTTATGAGGATTTTAGAAAGTACAATTTTGACCAAAAACGTTATGTCCCAAGTGTATGTCTTACAGATTTCTTTGCGGTTATTTCTATGTGAAGTATTTGTCTTTGGATGGTTATACAACGATTTAGCAGGGAGAGGGGGACATGTACGAGAAATCTCGTGACCTGGCCACAATATTAGGCGTGGTATAAATGAGAAATCTCGTGACCCGGTCATAGAATTCAGCTTGTTAAAAACGAGAAATCTCGTGACCCGAAAACAATATTAGGCGCATTATAAACGAGAAATCTCGTGATCCGGCAATAGCATTCGGCTTGTTAAAAACGGGAAATCTCATGACCTATACACTACGTATTAATATTTATAGATTAAAATGTTTTTAGAAATATATATCAAAAATCCATATCGTCATTTTGTTATGAAGAAATCCATTATCAACCACTAATATTTTTAAGTATTTAAAAGGTTTTTAAAAATAAAACAAAAGGAACTCTTATAGCCTATCGCATATGAATCAATACATGAACATAACACAACTTTCAGCGCGCTTTTTCAAAAAGGCATCGAAAGCAAACTTTGGAATTGAAGACTGCCAGGCTTTCATCTCTTGAAGCAACATTTTCCGAGTAATGAAACAATGTTCGGGCAATTACATGTCAGTTCCTTTTGGCAAAACCGTCCTGCCAGGACATGTGACGGGCTGTAGTTGACGTACATTGTTTGATTCTCCGCCCACTTTTGTGAGCACATGTCACGTGAACACTGTGACAGATTCTACCGTTCCGTTGTGGGAACGATACGTTCATTATGTTTTTAAATTAGTGTTTATCCGGTGGCGGCGGGTAATTTTGCTTTCCTTTAGACTTGAATTGACTGGTTGAGGGATTTTTTTGGAAAAAGAAACGATCCTATTATTAGTGCTTCAAATCTATCTAAACTTTTTGTTTCCCGTCTGAAACTCTATCAATGTTCCTTTCATTAACATAATGAAACATGATTGACTTTCCTGTTTTTAGGAAAACAGAATTATGAAAATGTATTTTTCCATATTTTATATATTTTCTGTCACAGTAATCCATTTTTCAATTTTTAAACCGTTAAGAAAGTCGTATGTTTCCAGTTTTTTAAATGCTATAAATAATCGTATTTTGTGTCACTTCAATCAGTGAACATACTATTAACAAGTAACATATATATATATAAGTTAATTCCTACTCAGATTGATAAAGAAGGAAGTTATTTAAGTAAATTTTTATTAAATAATTACTATTAATATGGATAATTTATCAAGAAATTATTGATTTTACGCAAGAATTGAACTTGCATTCTTCGCTTTCACGTGAAAAATACGGAAATCCTTGCATTTTACCGATTGAGCCTGTTGATTTAGACCGTCATTACAAACTGCTAAAACTCTACTTTAAGTATTAAAAATTAATTAAATTTAATTAATAAATGAATATTTTAAAAAAACTGTAGTAACAACAAGTTTTATCCACTTCAAGTTTAAAAATATATATTTGAACTTGAATGGATGAATAAAAAGTATTT
>JAOUZG010015602.1:2260933-2279422 GCA_026289955.1 Argiope argentata | reverse complement strand
CAGTTATGTGGTGCTAGTCATATGCACAGTTATGTGGTGCTAGTCATGTGCACAGTTATGTGGTACCAATGAATCGGAGACACAATGAATCTCCCTAGGAGTGAAATGATCCCTAGTGTTTTGTCTACGGACATATCATATGTTTACCTTTTTAACCGTCTAAATATTTCTGAATGTGTGCTGTAAAAAATATGTTTTGTGGCTATTTTTCATAGTTTCTAAACATATTTTCATGTCTGTTTGATGTTGCGTAACATTCCCATGTCATTTTGGGTGGAGGCTAGACTTTAGTTTAAAACAAAAATCCCCAATAATAATATTTTGGTGAATTTCCACATTTTAAGTCCAGAAAAATAATCTTTATAGCTATGACTGTTTTCCTGTTGCTTGAATAGTTATCAGCATGGCAACTTAAAATGAATCTAGTATTTGATTTATGTATTTACCACGAATATTATAGATTGTTTTTGTATCAATAAATCGGAGAAAAGTTATCATAATATTTGAACTTCATTTCCATTCCTATACTACCAACCTAAACATAAAAGATATCACATTGTCTTAAATATGTAAAAAAGCTAAGAATTTTAGTAATGTATTTAACTGTTATTTTGATATTGCTTAGATTATTGCCATATTTCACTTATAAAAAGCTAATCTTGTTATGTAACTTTATCATAAAAATAGGTTTAATTTAGTTATATAAACGTCCCTTTGCAAAGGAAAACCAGAGCTATTTTGGAACAGAACGGAACGGAACATAGTTTTGAACCGTGGTCAGATAACGAGGACGAAATCTGAGCTAGCACTCCTCACTTTAAATTGCCATACCATGCCAAAGCAAGTCTTGAACAACTGCTTGCGTTCTATTAGTGCCAGCGGAAGGATGTCTGGTGGATTTGCGATTACACAATACTTCTTTGGTGGAATCGAGCCTCTGACCTGTGTTCTGAAACCTAGACTTTACCATCAGGCCACCGCGGCTCCTATAGTAAAATAGGAGAAACTGAAACTTTGAATAGTTTTACTAACATACTCGAAAAATACCATTCTAGAAATTACTTTAATTCATTTAGATCTGTTTACTTACAAATAAAAACGAAATATATTATTATTTAAAATTAGTTTCCAAAAGTTATTTTCTAGAATATTTATCACAGAAAAAAAACCAAACAAGAAAAAAACAGATTCATTCTGAAAGTTTTTACCAGACCCGTGGTGGAAAATGGAGTCAACTTTTTAGACCTGCACACTTTAAATCTCACTCAATAAATAGTCCAGCAACGACAGCCAACCAGCAAACCAACTTCAGATATCATTAAGCGCATGATTTATTCCCAGAAATCTCTGCGATTCGCGTTATTCCTAACGCTTGATAAATCGACTTGATGGATATTTCCGATACGGTCGCAGACCGAAATGAGTCTGTAATGATTTCGACACGAAACTTTTCTCAAATGTGCACTATTGACAGAGCCATTTCTCCTCGGGCAAAAATTATTATTTACTGCACTTATCGTTTGGCGGAAACGGACGCGGCAGAATAACAAATGTTGTTTTTGTTATTCTAAATAACAGGAAATGCAGTCAATTATTCTTTTTAGAATTTTTGGAATAAAATTATTGATTCTTTTCAGAAAAGAAATGGAATGCGCAAACTTAGTTTGTATTTTAGTATTCTTATTTACAGTGTTCTTTAACTTCTGTGCAATGCTTTTCTTTCGTAAAAATAATTCTTCCTAGAAAACGTATTTCTTTAGAACGCCATTTTATAGTCTGGTCATTCTACTTCTATTTTAATTATTATCGTTTTCTAATTGTATTTTGAAGCTCTACTTTCTCTTTTATTATTATTATTGTTTTCTACTTGTATTTATTTTGTCGTTCTACTTCTCTTTTATTAATTATTCTTGTTTTCGAGTTGCATTTATTTTATCGTTCTACTTCTCTTTTATTGATTATTCTTGTTTCTCAGTTGTATTTATTTTGCAGCTCTACTTCTCTTTTATTATTATTGTTTTCTACTTGTATTTATTTTGTAGTTCTACTTCTATTTTATTAATTATTCTTGATTTCTAGTTGTATTTATGCTGTCGCTCTACTTCTCTTTTATTAATTATTCGTGTTTTCTACTTGTATTTATTTAGCCGTTCTACTTCTCTTTTATTAATTATTCTTGTTTTCTATTTGTATTTATTTTGTCGCTCTACATCTATTTTATTTATTTATCAAACCTATATTATAGAAACTTTTTTTCTCAATATTGACTGCTTATATATTTAAAAAAATGGATAAAAAGAATTAAAAGAATGAAAAAATTTTAAAAAATTATATTTCCAATTAAAAATCTCTAAAAATGAAGTATGCAGTGCAAAATTTATTCAAAATTAGAACATCACAGCTGGATTGGAAGCATCAATTTCATTCTAACATATTATAAACTAAAATTTGAATTCATATAGTATGGTCATAAAATAAAATTAAGAAAAAAAAACATTTTTATTTGGTGCTTAATTTATTTGAAGCATTTTAGAATCATTTCAACCATAAAAAATTCTATTAATATAATATACATATACTTAAATATATAAGCTAAAATTGCTTACTAAAATTGTAATTTTTTGTCATAAAAATTCTTTACAAAGAAACTAAAAAAAATGTCTTAAAATTAGATCTTATCAATTCTAGTATAATTAATCTTGTGGAATCAGGCACGTAAATTCAATTTAATTTTGATGAAACAGAATCATTTCCCCTTCTATTTTTATTTATCCTTACCCCCCCGTACACACACACACACACATTTATTTACTAGAACATTTCTACATATTCTGAATGATTCAGCTAAGAACATATACAAATTGCTTTAAAAACAGTTATTACAACATTATTTATTGTAAAACTCGAAAAGGACTTAAAATAATAAAGTCCTCGAAAAGGACTTTTTAAAAATATTTTACTTAAAAAAATTCCTTTAAATTAATTTGATGAATGTGAGCGGCTCTAAAATTTCTATATAATCCAGTTTAAATCGAGTTTTATTATAATTACATGATTATTTTTAAACGACGTCATTTGGCATCACTGACTCAGCGGCTTCTGTTAAAAGACTATGTCACTGAAAAACAATTATAGATACAAAAATATACAAAAAATAAATAGGAAAATTTACTTACAGTTAACTGGTCTTTAACTTGTAATTTACATTTCCTTCATGAAAAAATGTTTTATATATTACTACTTCATATTTCGGGGAATGATTTCATATGCAGTATACATAAAAGTCGGTTGCACTTTTTACGTCAGCATTGCGGCAATGGGCTTTGCTTCCTCAACATCAAACTGATGACAGTTCAAACAGACTAGCAAACTTTTCAACACCTGCTTATACGTTCTAATAACATTTGTACATGAGGAAACTCGACACATGTACTGCGGATGCTAATTTATCAGAAAGAATTATTTTATGCTCAAAGTATATAAAATAATTTCTAAAAAGTGATTAAATGTATTTCTGATATTTAAATTTCGTTTTATAACTATATCTATAAAATATAACAATATTTATCATTAAATAATAATTGCATATTCTACTGTATTATTTACTGGATTTTTTAAAATTTAAATTAAATTTCAGGCTTAAAATTGCTTTATTATTTACGACTTTTCTTTTTTAAAAAAACTTAAATATTTAATTTTTGAGAAAAATAAGGATATTTCGCATTAAAAATAAGACAAATTCCTTTCCCTCTTTTTATTTTTGAATCCCAACCGAATCTTTCATTGTTTATATCACAGATTAAAATAATAATTGGTTACAGCTATTTAAATTAACTATCTAAATATACAAGAAAGTTCATAGAAATTGATAATTTTTTAGCAAACATTATTCGTCAACTGAGAAGATTACTTTATAATCCTGCGATTTTTTTAAAAGAAGATAGCATTGTATAAAATAATTCATTTCAGTGCATACAAATTTCTGAAAAAAAAGTTGATTTCAAAAGGAGGAATTTAAATTTGATTGCATTAGAAGTGAAATTCAGAAACAAATTAATAATTTTCTCCAGGTAATTAATTAAATCTCATTAAAGATTTCGGAAACAATGAAATAATTTTTTTTCAAACTCATATCTATGATGTGTACTTAACTCAAAGAAATTTACTTCAGAATGCAGCCGATTTTTAAAAAGAATTGCCTTATTTATACAAATGAGTGTGAAATCCAGAGAAATAAATTTAGAAATTAATTAACTGCTTGAAATTTTATTCATAAAAATTCTTATTTAATTCCATTTTGGAAATATGCCAAAATAAATAAAGGCTTTTCAGTAACCTAAACTTTATAAATAATTTTTAGTTAGAGAAGATCCATAAATTTAATTGCATTTCTGTTTTGAAAAATCTATTTTTCTTTCATTATATCCTTGAAATAGTTTAATAAATACACTGAAGTGACAAAAGTCATGGGATAGCAATATGCAAATATACAGATGGCAGTAGTATCGCAGCGAAAAAGTATAAATGCGCAGTTCGTTTTCCAGAGCTTTCATTTGTGTTCAAGTTATTCATGTGAACAGGTTTTTCGTGATTTATGGCGGCACGACGAGAATTAACAGTCTTTGAACGTGGGATGTTAGTTGGAGCTAGACGCATGGGTCATTCCATTGCGGATATCGTTAGTGAGATCAACATTCCGAGATCCGCAGTATCAAGAGTGTGCCGAGAGAATGAAATTTCAGGCATCCCATCCCATCATGGACAGCGCAGTGAGCGACCACCTGCACTTAACGACCGAGACCTCCGACGTCTGTGTAGAATGGTCAATGTTAATAGACACGCAACACTTCGTCAAATAACTGCAGGAATCAATATGGGACGTACGAGGGACGTGTCCGATAGGACTGTGCGGCGAAATTTGTCTTCCTTGGGCTATGAAAGCAGAAGACCGACTCGAGTGCTTATACTGACAGCACGACATCGCCTGCAGCGACTCTCCTGGGCTCGTGAGCATATCGACTGGTCCCTAGACCAGTCGAAAACCGTGGCGTGGTCAGATGAGTCACGATTTCAGTTGTTACGAGCTGATGGTAGAGTTTGAATGTGGCGCAGACCCCACGAAGCCATGGAACCAAACTGTCAGCAAAGCACTGTTCAAGCTGGTGGTGGCTGCATAATGGTTTGGGCTGTTTTTACATGGCATGAACTCGGTACTCTGGTGCAACTGAATCGATCATTGACTGGAAATGGTTATGTTCAGCTGCCTGCAGATCACTTGCAGCCATTCATGGACTTGACGTACCTACACAACGATGGGATTTTTATGGATGACAATGCGCCATGTCACCGGGCCAGAACTGTTCGCGATTGGTTTGAAGAACATTCCGGACAATTCCAGCGCATGGTCTGCCCTCCTAGATCGCCCGAAATGAATCCCGTCAAGCATTTACGGGACATCATCGAAAGGTCCGTTCGTGCCCAAACTACTGCACCATCCACACTTTCACAATTATGGTCGTCTACACAGTTAGCATGGCTCAATATTCATGCAGAGGACTTCCAACGACTTGTGGACTCCAGGATATGTCGAGTTGTTGCACTTCGCCGGGCAAAAGGAGGACCAACACGATATTAAAAGTCATCCTATGACTTTTGTCACTTCAGTGTATAAAGATAGTAAATCCACCCTCGAATGATACATTGCTTTTGACAAAATATTTTGCTTTTTTAAAATACTTGACAAAAAATAGAAAAAGGATAATTTTATTACTATCTATGGAATGTTTAACGAAGGATTTATGTATAGTAGAATAATTTTTTTAATTTGACTTTCAGAAGCTGTTTAATGATATTTATAGTTTAAGTGACGAAGTGATATTTTGCCAAATTTCTTTAGAAACAAGCATCTCTTCTATTGCAATTTGGCATAAATGTATAGTTACACTAAAAATAACATTTTTTTTCTGCACAAATAACATTTAGTTAGGCTTTTTAATGCTGGAACTATCAGCCTTTTTATCAAAATTGGTAATTGCAATACGGTTTTCTGATTCTCCGACTGCCAAAGACCAATCTTGATTGATTTCCGGTCCCAAAGCAACACTATCAATTCAACACAATACTGCAATACTCTGACGAAACAACAGAAAGCAATCAAATGCAAGCGGGCTGGCTTTCTCATGTAACAAGTGATCCTCCTTCATGACAATGAGTTTCCCGTGAGACCTAGATGACCCTGAAAAATTCCGTTAGTAAGTGTAGGAATACCCGCCGTACAGTCCGGATTTGTCACCCTGTGACTTTCACATCTTTGAGCCAATTAAAAAAGCAATACAGGAGACAAGCTTCCATTTGGAAGATTAAATAAAGGAAGTTGTAAAAAACTTCAAGAATTAAAGATCTTTCTACATATAGCAAAGGCACCTAAATGATGGGACCTATATTACAACGTTCGTGCCCATTTCTTTTGATTTCCAATGAAGGGATTATCTTCATTAAACTTTTCCACTTTCTATTTGCACAACCCTTATAATTAAAATTTTGGCACAGACTCTCACAATAAACTTTACTTAAGTAGAATGTCTAATTTTTAAATATTAATTACATATGCACATTAATACACTAAAAGGGTTTACTCTGTACGAATTTCTTCACTTTTAAAATTGAGTTGTAAAAACATTAAATCTAACTTCATGTAATCCTATTTCATGCATTTTTAAGCTCGAATAATTATTATAAGTATTCTCACAAACAATACTAACATTATCAGGAAGGGAAACAAAACTAACATTATCACGGAATTTGCAAGAAAAAAGAATAGAATACTTGTCATTATTTTTATATTTTTCCTTCTTTCTGTAGATAAAAAAACTTATTTTATTTTAATTATTTATATATATCTTTTTCACATTTTCAATCCTTAATAAAATACTTTTTATTCATCCGCTCAAGTTCAAATACATTTTTTTTAAACTTGTAGTGGATGACACTTGAGGTTAATACAGTTTTTTCAAATATTAATCATTAATCTTGTATTAATTAATTAAAAGCTAACTTCCCGCCAAACATCTTCATTTCTCCACCTACAAATAAGTAACGAATTTAGTTTTTTACCCCTTCTAACGAGGTAGGTTAACATGTTTCAAAACCGATTATTTCAATCGGTTCTTTATATTTTCTTAGTGTTTGAGGCATTTAAAATTAAATACTGTTAAGTCATATATTTTTGGATTCATTTTGAAGGACGTTTGAATTAAAATGAGACCGAATACGGGAAAAGAATAATTTCGAATCTGTATTGCGTTACCGAACTGGCGTAGAAAATTCACACATGCGCAATGTGTTCCAATTTATTTTCAGCGGATACGAATTTGAGTTTGTTTTGACAACACTCAGTTTTTTGATCAATTATTTATGTTAATTGTAATTATTTAATAAATAGTAACTAAAATAATTTTTTTTCTTTGTTGATTCGGAATCGGTTGTTAAGTCGGAATCGACTTAATTTTTTAAAATATTAAGTCACAAATTCTAAAGTATTCTTAAGTATTAATTTTAGTCATAAATTCAAAATCTATGAGGAAACTTACGAGGGAAAATCTAAAAGTGTTTGCGCCTATTTTTAAACCACAATACGGCAGTGAATACAAAGCGAACATATACATTCCCAGCAGTGAACGTTCTTTGAACCGCACCAGTCGTATCTGCCTTTTGATCCGATGAGTGGCGCTGCTATCAGTCATTTAAGATGGCGGTTATTCTTCAGACATCCACAGTTTATGAGCTGCGAAGTTTTATTCGTTTTCTACGGGGTAAGGTCAAACGCCGATAGCGATTCACAGGGAAATGCACCCCACGTACGAGGAAAAGTGTCTCTCTTTGAGAAGTGCTCAATGGTGGTGTCGTGAGTTCCAAAAAGGTCGTGAAGACTTGCATGAGAATGAGCGTTCACTAGTCGAATCTGGAACACCCACCTTACAGTCCAGACCTCGCCCCTAGTGATTTTCCCATTTTCGGTCCATTGAAGAAGTTTCTGGTAGGACAGAGATTCACCGGTGACGAAGAAGACAAGAACGCGGTCCGACGGCGGTTCCACAGGTATCCGGAAGAATTCTACCACAGGGGTATCTCTAATTTAGTGCTGCGGTTAGACAAATGTGTAAACCGTTGTGGTGACTATGTGGAGAAATAATGTATGGTACATAGTTCACTAGGTATATTTGTAAATAACTGTTTGTACCTGTTTTTTGGTGAATAAAAAATAGGTGCAAGGACTTTTTGATTTGCCCTCATATACACCTCTCCTGTTATTAATTCGAATTAAAAAGGTTAAATAATAAATTTCAATGAATAAAAACATTATTTTTTTAATACCTTAAACCTAAACTATCACGTTTTATCATTTCCTCTGTCAAACGATATATTTATTAAACTTTTACTTACACTTTAAAGAACTATACGCCTCCCACCCTATTTCCTCCCAACGAATTTCGAACATTCTTCTCCAAAATGAAAGCGAAGTCTTTTCCAGCCCTATCGAGAACACTCGATCATTTTTCAAATGAATATTTCCTCTCTTTATTGGCAAAATGATTAAACCCGCCCCCTCCCACGTCATGATTGTTTTAAGCGCAAATGTTCTCTTCGAACATCTGCCAGTGATTTTTCCCAAACGATTTTTTTTGTTTTTTAATCACTTTTCTCGCTCGCACAAAGCGCATTTATTTCGCTCTGTATTCCACGCTCATAATGATAGCCATTAATGCTCGCCGGAATACACTTTTATGAATTTCGTTTTGTGCGGGCGAGACACGCGGGAAATACGGTTGCAGTGACGATAATTCAGTTTGAGAAGTGGAAGGAGGGATGAAGTGTGATGTATGCATTTGTTGAAATGAATTCTTAATGCGAACGGTGCATTCAGAGAATGGCGATGGATCGCTAATGTGGGGGTTGGAGTGCGAGTAAATTGAATTTTGGATCAAGAAATTCAAAAAGCGTGGAATGACGAAAGGCGAGAGAATAGTAGTAGACGCGCAGATTAATAAATGATAAGCTAATTACCAAAAGATACATTTTATTCCAGTATGTGATTAAGATTGGAATGGGAATTTTGTAAAGCGTTATAGAGTACCTATATTTTGAATGGCATAGTAGTCGGTAGTAAAAGCATGTATCAAACAAAAAGTTGTTTTTTTACTACCAAATTTTGATAACACTATTGTGGCAAGTGCATATAGCTCTAGGTACAAACTCCCAATCTGAGGGTGTTGCAGCCTTGTAAAATAACCATTGAACAAAAGTGACACTTCAGCCCGAGGTTTGTTATCTGGCCTATAAAGCTTTTACCACAAACTCCCCCACCATTGAGTGGGTGGTTAGACGAAGATACAATGGCGCCAAGCTTTGCGGCGAGCGTGTCTGAGAGTACGGTGGTGATGTTGGCTGTTGTATTTAATGCCCCTCGCAACATTTGCAGCCAATAGAGGGCGCCACAACAGCTGTACAAAGCTGCGTGCGAAGGTTGTTGATCCAAAGTCACCGGTTCACCATTCCGACGCATGCATATTGCTCTAGGTCCGAACTTGCAATCTGAGGGGTTGCAGCCGTGTAGCATAACCAATGAACAAAAGTGACACTTCAGCCCGAGGGTTGTTATCTGGCTTATAAAGTTTCACCACACACTTTCCACCAGTGAGTGGGTGGTTAGACGAAGATACAGTTGCGCCAAGCTTTAAGGCGAGTGTGTATGAGAGTTTGGTGGTGATGTTCGCTGTTGAATGTAATGCCCCTCGCAACATTTGCTGCCAATAGAGGGCGCAACAACAGTAAGTTGCTGATCCAAGGCCGCCGAGTCATCATTCTGGCAGATGCTTAGAGCTCTAGCCCCGAACTTGCAATCTGAGGGGTTGCAGCCGTTTAATATAACCATTGAACAAAAATGACACTTCATCCTGAGGGTTGTTATCTGGCTTATAAAACTTTCGCCACACTATAAATATAGTGCTTTAAGCTAAAAAGAAATATAGATCAAAATACATCTATCTGACTTAGAAGTTTAACTAATAACTTGGAATAATTAAATTTAGAAACACTTTAAAAACACACTCGTTATTTTTATTTTCTCACATACGTAGTAAAGAGCAAGTATAATAATTTATATAAAACTTGAGCTTAGGATTTTGATGAATCCTTAAGTTTTAGGCCGTCCTGAGCTCGAAACACTCATGTCCATCTATCTGACTATGACAAAGAGGACTTAAAAATACTTAGAACTAGGCGGTTTAAATTTGGTACACGGTTTTAATGTCAAATATGAAAATCTCTATCAAATTTTGTGCAAAATCTATTTAGTGGAAAATCGTTGACCGGCAGTCAAAATATAATTTAGTACAGTAACTACAAAACGAAGAGAGAAAAATCACACAGAACATCTATAGTCTAGACACCTATCAACTTTTGAGTCAAATCTAACCATGACTGACTATCTACTGATTTTTGATTTCACAAACATATAAATATTATAATTCAGAAGCGAAATGACTTAAATAAATCAAATTTGATGTTTCAAAGGCAATTTTGAATCATTTTTTTCAATCGTTTAAGAAAAACGTGACTAAAACACAAATTTAATTTCCGAATACCTTTAACAACATGGAAAGGATTTATCGCCAATAAATTCACCAAGGATGCCACGATAAATTCAATGATACTGTCGAATTTCCACCAAAATTTAATAATTCATAACTATTGCACGCCAATGCCATACAAGATGTTTACTTGAAAGACATATTTGTAACAGAGAATGCGAGAGAGTTTTGACGAAGCCACACCAGCTGGTTTTATAAATTATTTCAATATTTACAGTTTTATAATATAATTTTTTTCCTTCAATATTGATAGCTCTTTTAATTAAACGCAAAAAATTTGTGTTTCAACTTCCACACCCTTTTTCCATTCACCCTTTATCTAAAATCTTATCAATCTAGAAATTTGTTGTTCTTTGTTGTTTTTTATGGCACTTGCTAAACACACTTTTATGGCACTTTTATGGTTTTTTATGACACTTTTATGGCACAAGCTTGCCGAGGTAGACAGCAATTTAAGCCTAAGTAATTTAAGCCTTTCTTGTTTTTGTAATTGCGCCAACTAGGGCCAAGAGTATGACTTTTGTCACTCGCTCATCACATTCTCTTACACAGCCCCTCTTTACAGGGGGAGGGCACATTCCCACATCTTAGAGATAGAGCATAGAACAACCATGCCCGAAACGGGACTCAAATCCGGGATACCCAAATCACGGGGAAGACACACTACCTCTATGCCAGGACGCCGAAAAACTAGAAAGTTGTTTTAGATACTAGTATAAACAATTTAAATCAATAAAATTGCAGTTATGTATTTTTGTACATCAGAGAATAATTCGATTGAAATAAATATATAGTGAATATTCTCTACTCCAATAAATTCTTTTAAACATCAATAGACGATTACCTACAAATCAGGTGCCTGTTGGATCTTTAAACTCGCAAGCTATTCTATCGTAAATCCAAATTAACCCACCCCCAATTAATGATTAATGTATTAAATAACGAAGTAGTGAACTGTGCAAGCCCCTCTAGTAATTACATGCGCTGATTATCGCCAGGAGAGAAATGATGCTTAAACCAATGCATTAAAAGCTTAACATCGCATCTCCTCTGACCTTGTAAAGATTTAATTGCGGGAAATACATGAATATTATATTCCGACTAATAGGATCGGGCAATCAGTACAAATAGAAGCGAATCGAGATAGGGTCGATGCCTCCTCGCTTCTCGTGTTACGCTGGAAATCGTTTGCAGTTGTTAAAATCATTTATAAACGTTAAAATTCAAAAACAAAATCGGTTCGTCTAAGAATGTTTATTATATTAGGAAGCCTAGTTTAATTGACCTGTTGAATATTCAATCCCCCATTTTACCCCCTTTGGAATTCTTTTTATGCCTGTGGATCCGAATCGAAATTTCCCTCAAATTGTCGGTAAAGTGTCCAGGCATCGAAAGAACTCCAAGAAACCTCAAAAGGGGTAAAACGGGGGAACGCGTTGCCCACCTGAAGATTGGACAAGTCGTTGGAACTAGGCTGTACATATTTTATTCCAACTTCTCCATCTCTAAAGGGATGTCACACGTGATGTGCTTTAAACTGCGATATTTTGGAAGTTTCTGGACCGAGCCGATAAAAAAATTATTAGTCTAATTAATGAATAAAATTTATGAAAATTGCATTTTCCTTAAGTTATTAAAATATTGGAACTACTGGGTGAACATAACATAACATTCCCTGTTTGGCGGTGTCTGCAGCAAAATTGAATCAACGTAATGAAACCACATTTCATATACAGATTAGGAAAGGCAGGGGAAAATGAGTTCCACAGAGAAAGAAAAAGTATGAAAAGCTGCCGATACGGGAAATACTGCCGCTATGGGAATATACTTATGAATGAATTCCTAAACTCACGAAAAATAATCTTTTACTCATCAATATTGAGATTTCCTTGACTCCATGCAACATTTTCAATATTCTAACCTACCCTGTATACAACATATTCCATACGATGATTGACGTTCTTCACTTCTGCGTGTAAACTATCAGCTTCTATGTCTTATATTGTCTTGTAGGTGATTAGCGAATTCCGCTAGGCCCGAACTCCCAATCTTATGGTTAGTAGCCGAGTATCATACCGATCAAGCAAAATGGACCCCTCAGCTCGAAGGATATTAACTGGCTTATATAGATACCACCACAGAGTGTCCCCCCAGTGAGTTTGGCGAACGATACTTAAGTGAAGTGTTGGTGGTGATGTTAACAACTGTCGTATTTAATGCGCTTCTAAGTCTTTGAGTCGCCGATAGAGGGCGCCACGACAGTCGAACGAAGCTATGTGCGAAGGTTTCTTTTTATCCAAAGTTGGTCGCCGGATCACCATTTTAGGATGGTTAGCGGATAGCGCTAGGTCCGAACTCCCAATCTTATGGTTGGTAGCCGAGTATCATACCGATCAAGCAAAAGGGACCCTTCAGCTCGAAGGATATTAACTGGCTTCTATAGCAATCCCCACAGTTTTTCAAAACATGAAGGCTTGCTAAAAAGCAACGACGTTCTTACATGGTTTACTGGTAAAACCTTTTAACACTAGACAATGTTGAATTAAGGAAGACCCCATATTAAGCGCACATCAAAACTCAATCACAAACAACAGTCAAGAACACATTAATAGTCATGAACAAATGGCAAAAGATCGTCTTCTCACCCCTTTTAACCAGGAATACATGGAGTTGATGTTACGTACGCACTAAGAATTTTACATAATCCGTCTCAATACGCAAATTTCCTCAATCGTATGAGACTGTACCGCCAATATTTCTCTTAACAGCAACTTGCGGTACTTTTTTTGTGGAATTTATCTTCCCATGCCACATTCTGTACATGAAATATGGTTTCGTTTAGTTCATCCATTTTTTGCAGTAGAAGCCACAAAACAGAGAAAACTATTATATGGCCAACCTGTACAATGTATGATTACAATGAATTATTAATATCTTTATTAAATACCATATAATTCATTACGTGCCTATACACATAAAACTCTGAGGTTTATGGGACAGAAATTGTTCTTATTTAATTTTGAATGGCAAGAGTCAAATGTAAACAAACCACCAAACGAATGTGTCAGACAACTTCATTGATCTCTCTTAATGTTGATCGTAATTCAGCATTTTATTTAATTAATGGAGCTGAAAGACATTAATAGAAATGCTCGTCTAAAGGCATGCCGTGTCACCAAAATTGTCATTCACTCAGACGGGAAATATGCATGATTTCAATATGAAGAAAGAATCATACGTAATAATAATGGAATACTGGTAAAAGCAGGTAAAAATATTTTTGAGAGTAAATTTTGAAAACATCAAAAGCTCCTATCTAAAGCAACATCATGTCGGGGATAAAAGCCATTGATGCAGAAAAAATCCGAATATCTTACTTCTTTCAAGTTCAAGTTCAACCTCATGTTCTCATATGATAAAAAATGAAATTTGGTGTATGGTTTTACATGAGAATCGATTATCTATATTGAATTCTCGATCAAACGATCAATTCATTTAACTCGGATCAGCTGTTATATATAACACTAGCTCTTACCCGCGACTTCGTACGCGTGGAAATTTTGATGTGTATATTTGAAAACTGACAGTCTAATCACACTGTAAAATGTTATCAAAACTATATGCATGCACAAATTTTCAACGTCAATTGGAGCAACGCAAAGACGTGAATTTTAAGCACCAGTTGGGGTAACGCAATGCAGATTAGAACATTTTAGTTTCAATTCATCTGTTTTATTTTCAATCAAAAGCACTTCTGAAGGAATCAAAAGATCTATTAATTAACAATGTTTAGTTTTAAATTTATCATTCACTACGAAACTAAACAGAATCGTTTGAAATAACCGTTACGTCTAACATATTAGCGTGGGGGGGATTTTATGTTATTAAAACCATAAGGGTACTTTTCCGTTTGTCGGGAGCAAACGAACAATCGCCAAAGAAATTTGAGAAAATTTGGCGGAATTCTAAATTATTTGCTAACGGAAACATACCAATTTAAGCATATATAAAAAATATATAGCTAACACAAATACAATTTAATTACAAAAACACACAGTGGAACAGTTTTAATATGTAGTCATTTTCGCCAAAAAAATAGTTTGTCACCAAATTTTAGCGAAAGTGCATTGCGAATCACAAAGTTTCGATGCCCGTTGCAGCAAATTAACGGAAAATGGAAAAAATATCAATAAATGCAGTAATATAGAATGCACTAAAAACTTTAATCGAAAATGATAAAAATAGGCTAAAGAAATAAGTACAGCAAGAAAAAAAATCAAGAGAAATGAAGAGGAAATAACGAATTATATTAACTCAAGAACAGCATAAGAAAAAAATTTAATAAACATTCCTTTAGAATAGTAAGATAATATTAATAGAACACCGGAAATAGAAAAATAAAAACAAACGATTCAAAAAGCTCAGGCAGATGTTTTCAGATTTTTTAAATTTTTGGGCGGAAAAGTTAGTTGTTAATGAATAAAAAATGAACCATTAAATTAACCGGAATAAAAATTAGCCTATGCTCTTCTGTAGGCTATAATCTATCTCTGTGCTAAATTTCATCCAATTTCCTTCAGCCGTTCTGGCGTGATTGAACCCCATCATCCATCCATCCAAACTTCCACATTTATAATAGTACAGAAATTTCAGAATTTAGAATAAATTAATAATTTTATGCAACAAAAATCATAAAATACGACCAAAAACAACAATAAAAGCTGAATATTATTTAAGTATTTGAGGAATTCAGAGTAGAAAAATCTGGCTGGCTGGCTGATTCATCCAATACAATTTCTCAATGAATCTGCTCAGTCTTAATCATACCTTTATTTCGGAAAAATATTTTTCATCAAGACATGTACTCACAAATTGGCGATTTTTTATATATTTTTTCGCCAATTGCAACTAGTAATTTTTATTTATTTTCTGCGCCGCTTTTTTCAGCTGTGCGGCTTCTCTGTCTTTCTGAGCGATTCGTTTTATTTACTCCATTTTTGTAATGGATGCAGCATTCGAAACCCGACATGTGCAAAAGCGAATCTTCCCGCTGAATCCGTGGAAGGTTGGATTACGGATCTTTTGACAGGTCATTACGTATGTCTGACATGGGGATATTGTAATCGCAAAAGAAGTAAGCAGCAGAAGATCGAAGTACAAGATAAGAGAAGAAGAAAAAACCAAAAGAACATTTCGGTAATGAGATGGATAATAACTACGCATGTAATGTTCGATTTTCAGAATGGTTTATGGAAATAATGAAGATTTCGTATGGTGGTTTCTAAATTACCCATATTTGAAAATGGAAATTTGTAGACATAATGAAATTTTTGAATAGAAAACGAGATTCTTACATAATCATTTGTCACATCTTATAAATGAAAATGCGTTATATATTTATTCCATTCGGATTATATTATACATAAAAACGAAAGCAGAAATGGAGGAATATATTCCGGGTTTTTTTTTTTAATTAGGCATAGTCATAGCAAACATTCCAACCCACTCGAAGACACACGTATTTAAACTACGAGGGATGAATGACAACACTGGTGGGAACTGTGGTTGAGTCCTAAGGGCCATCACCAGCAACGGTTCAACCCATCTCGTAGGAACTTCGTCCCATTATCGATTGGAGGACCCTACCCCAACTATAAATGTAACCCCCAGGGTGGTGAAATCAAACAACCATACCGGAAGCATCTCATCCTCATTTTGAGGTGCCCCTGAGGGGGGGAGGGGTAAAATTAGATATACATTGTGATACTTTCAATACTACAAATAAGCTCAATGGATATGAAAACATATAGTTTCCTCAAAATCCATACATAAAAAAAGGAAGTGTTTGTCTGTGTATGCGAGTTTGCGAAGTGCCCAGAAAAATCTATAATAGTTATAGTTATGAAATTTGGCATACAAATAATGGCTATAAAGACTTGAGTGCACATTTCCAAATTTCAAAATTTAAGACAAAAGAATTTAATTTTTAAATATTATTCGCATTAAATTTCATGCAGATTTTTTTAAATTTTATTTTTTGCTGTTTTTGATGGTTTTCCTTCCATTTCTCCATAGTATCATTTATAATGATTGTGGGAGAAAAAACAAAGAACGTAAGCAATTGACTGCCAAAAAAAATGTTGCTCCTTTTGCAAATAACATAATTTATTGAATTTTAACAAATTTTTAAATATTTATTTTCTTAAAAAATTTGCGCAATTCAAAATAAAATTACTGCATACGACATTCTAATACCGTTATTAATTTCGAATTTTTTGAGAAAATTATTCGAACTTTTGATTTTAATTTCAAATAAAAATAATCAAAGTACCTTTATTTATTGATTCTTAAATTATTACTTTATAGTTAGCTTTACAGATATGTTCGAAAACATTTTTCACTGATTAGTAGTAGATCGTCTGGGAGAAATTCTCTTCTTAACTGATTTTGGCGAGATGCCAATTTAGGAAACCAAAACCATAAAAATTAATTATTATTGAGCTGTTTTTTATCTTTATTTGTAGCCATTTGTTTTGATTTCTATCAGCTGTAATGCATCAGACACAAATCAAAAAATAAATGCCCTAATTCAATATTATTTTTTTACTTCGTTTTCATTAACTTAGCAACTTAAGATAAAAATAGAATTAGCTTTATTTTTGGCTACTATGGCTTTGAGTTCGCTGACGTTTCTTTTGTCAAGAGCAATTTTTTGAGAGTTCCGATATTCTATTATTATGAAAAGGGTTAAAATTAGACTGAAGAAAAGATTAAACTGAAAAACAATTTATTGTTTATTATCTGCTAAATAATTCTTTATTGTAAAGTTATAATTTTAATGACTTTAAGAATTTCTCGGCCGTTTAAAGTCATAAATGACTTCTACGTGACTTTTTCTTATTCAACAATTTGTAAACAACTGTATTGAAAGACTTAGAAAATAAATAGCGCTTATTCAGGCCATATAAAATAGAAATGAAACAAGTAATTAAGGTTGGCTTTAAAAAATAGCATAAAACCTTTATTTTAACACAAAAGTATTTGTTGTTGTTTTGAAATGTCATTAGCACGTCAAACTAAATACATATTAATTTTGCTGTCAAGTGAAACAAATGTATAACGTAGTTAAAAATACGATAATATAGAGAATACAAGCAAACTAACAAAAGATATTCGATTAATAAAAATACTTGATACGTCAAGAAATTTAATTGAATTATATCTACTTCCATATCTTTTGCCCCTTACATTAAAAGTAAAATGTATCAACGGATAAGAAATAAAAAAGGAGACTCAATCACCATTTCGTTCGATAAACAACAACAAAATTCATAGCTAATTATTTAAATGCATTCTCTTCAGATTTTTTTATCCCCTAAAAATATTATGGAACAAGACAAATTTGCATAATTTAACATAAAGGTATTCATAATTGTTGGAACAGAATTTCATTGAAATTCATATTCGCGAGAACAATTCGTATACATTTCTATTATCGTTTGCATTGTTGCAAATATCGTTGAGTTAGTTAAAATTGATGAAATTGAATCGTGTATTACAGTATTCTATATATGTCCATTTTTTTATGGATTAACTTTTATTTTAACTATTTAGGTCGTTTATATACTTCTATTTCAGCGCTTTATCACTCTATTAGGTTTTCATAATATTAAAATGGGAAAGAACAATTCTTATACATTTCTTCAAATTTTCATTTGCATTGTTGCAAATATCGTTGAGTTAGTTAAAATTGCTGAAATTGAATCGCTTATGAGATTGAACACATTATTGTAGTGTGTGTGTGTGTGTGTGTGTGTGTGTGTGTGTGTGTGTGTGTGTG
>JAOUZG010015602.1:2208421-2225463 GCA_026289955.1 Argiope argentata | reverse complement strand
TAAATCTTGAAAGATTTAGTCAAAGACAGGCAAACTATATTCCATATCTCTTTGTCTAAACGAAGAAAATAATATTCCACAGTCTGTTAAGCATTTAAATTATCAATATTGAAGATTGCTGAAAAATAGCTTAATGATTATCATCAATAAAGGTTACATCTGAAATTTAATCTATAATCAAGCTCATAGAAATCTACTTTTTTGGATATTCAATTAATATGGAAATTCAAAATTAAGTAAAATTTTTTTTTTCGACGTTCTCTGACGAGAAATGAGGTAATTTTTTTTCATCTAAATTATGTGAATTAAATTCTCGAATTTAAACTCCTTTTAATTATGAAGTAATTCACAATATTTCAAAGATTAATCAGCTCTTCATAACCCTAAACATTCTTTTAGCCATCACCTGTAATACTTTGAAACGTGTTTTGTGTATCGAACATAACAGAGGCTAGTGTAATAAAAAAGAGTGCCATTTATTTAGACCTCAAAAAACTGAGATGAACAACAAAAACTCCGTATTTCTTCCCGAAGAACTAAGATGAAAACATGAAGGAAGAGAGCCCAATAAATGTCAACAAAGCCGGGTGGAACTTGATCTGCAAAAGCGACAGCTGTCCACTCGCAAGCTGGACTTCTCGTGTTTACAATCAGCTAATGGGTTCTCCCACAGAACGCTGTCACAGCTGGCCCTGATGGAGCAAATATGGCGGCGATGTTTGGAGAAGGCAAGAAACGCGAAAGAATATGTGTTCCTGACACTTAGTTTATCTGTAGATCAGAAGGAAAAGGACACAAAATAGACGAAACAATTCGGCGGAGAATTGTCAACAATCGTTTTTTCTATAATTTTAATGTTTCAATCGTTCGTTATTTATGTTATTTTTTTCAGAAATTTAATAGAATTTTTATTTGTAAGTTAAGATATAATGGTAAAAAAGAAAAAAACAAAATCTCACTGAGTAACTTTTAGAAATGTTAAGGATGGTTTAATAAATGAAATGCTTTGTTAAAAGTTTTTTTATTTTGTTTCTCTGAATATTCATCACATTTGTTCTTAATTGAAGAATAATATTGTAATTTTAATGCTTAGTGAAGTAATATATTTGTATAACTGAGGGAAATATATTTTTAGATTTATATAATCATGTGTCATTCATATCTATAATCAACTTTCTTGTTAATTTAGGTTCATAGGAGGGAAAAATTGTTTTGAAGATATCCTAATGACTGCTGAGTCAACGCCAAGTTAATGTTGTGTTGTGACTAATGGCACTTGCCGTGGACAAGCCCCCGCTGATACGATCAGTAGATTTTTTACAAGTCTCTTTATTTTAAAAGTAGCGCCATCTAGGGCCAAGAGTACGACTTTGCTACACACACATCACAACCCTTTTTAGGGGGCGGACTTCATTCATGCAAATTCATTCATTCATCTCATATCGTAATTTAGACCTGGAACAGAGAACGATCACCTCTGCCCCAGTACCTCCAGTGATATTCCTCTCGATATGGAGGACTTTGTGACCACGAACAGATTTAACGAGCGCCAGTCGCCATACACTCGGGGAATCTATCAGCCGATGAGCTTCGAACCCGTAATTTAATGAGTACGAGTCCAACGCTCTACCAATCAGGCCATCCCCCCCAAAGTTAATTATTATCCACAGCATTGGCAATTAATTTGGCGACAAGGTCTAGAATATTCAAGAATCTTGACGATAAAAACTTGAAAATGGGGAACAAAATCTCGCACAGGTGAGAATCTAGAGACTTCTGTCTGTGGATTTTTGATGACCAGCTAGTTCTATCTAATCGCTTTATGTTGTTGCTGTTGCTTATTAACAATTTAATGCTTGTGTGTAATTGATTTCTGTAAATGTTGTTCTGCGTACGTTTTGTGTGGGCTTTGCGATACCTATTCGGTATTCGTATTTTGTATAAAAGAAAAGCCCATAACTATCCGTTTTTGAGCCCGTTACACTGTTAACCGCACCCACCTCAAAATTTTCTGTATCAATATACTTACCTGCAGCAAATTCAGGAATTCTGCAACGATCGAGGAAGGAAATATTGTCTAAAAATTGTATGACAATAATGTCTCCAAATTTTACTAGGATGAACGAATGCGGTTTCTTAATCTGCTATTACAAAATATGTATTAACTTAAATTCTTTTATTCATATTTCCTAATTAAGCAAAATGAAAAAATATTCTTAGCGATATTTTAAAGGTAGATATCAAAAATGATACAAAATTTTATTGTTAAATATTACAAAAAATATTATGACATCAAACTGAACTAGAAAAAAATGACGAAAATTTTAATATTATATTCATCTCACAACTCGTCTGAACTTTTTGAGAACTTATTTTGAAATTTATCTTAGTGGTTATCGTTTAATTCCTTATTAAGATTATAAAAATATTTAGAAAGTATATTATCAATGAATTTAGAGTGGTGTAAAGTCGATTTTCTTAACTCCACATTTACACGCAAATAAAACAAATCAAGTTAAATTTTAGCGATGAAACAAAATGGTCACGTAAACGCGAAATTTCAGTTTCAAAATCATTTGGGACGTTAAAATAGCTAACATTATAGTTCTTGATGTTAAAACAAATGTTAAATGTAATGATAATCTTGAATATCTTGAAGTTTATTGCATCACTTTTAAGAAACAAATTTTGTAATTAATAAGCTTAATAGTCATGTTAAATCAAACGATATTGTTATGGTAAATAACTTATAATAATTCGTTTCTTTAGATCTTTATTCATCTTTCTTTCCTCATAATCTGAAGCATACGTAAGCTTGATTCCATGATTATTTGTTACATTTAGCAGTTCTGAATGTATAAACAGCACAGAAGATAATTTATTATTAAATATCTTATATCCAGATTTTCTAGAAATGTAACAATTATCTACAAAAATTGTTAAAAGGGATACAGAAATAAAATTGAATACTATATAAATTAAAACATCGATAACTTGGGTTTTAATTTAACCTAAATACAATTGGAATCATTAATAGTTCTATATTAGCTAAAATATTTATTGAAACACCATTAAATACATAGATATGTTTTATGCTCCCTTATCGTTATAAATGCAACCCTAAATTCATTTGTTAAACAGTACTCAATTTTAAATATCTTCAAGCATATTCATTTTCTAAGCCATCACTGAAAATTATACAAATAAACAAACATTTTCTAGAATCTTAACCAACAACATATACATACCGAATTGAAAATCGTCTGCCGTAAATAATATGGAACGAAATCAATTTAACACACATTGCAAACGGCGTGAAATTTATTTAACCTACCAATGAGTTAGTCTAAAGCGAAAAGAAAACAGACGAAATTGGATTTAGCTGCCCGAAGGATGACGTTGTGTTTATTGCTTTAAGTTTATTTAATTCGTTCGAATTCCAGAGGTATTCGACGGTGTTTGAAAAAGGCGGGAATTCTGTCTAAATTGCTTCGTCTCTAACAGACTTAAAGAAAAAGTTTATAAGGAACATGAAATAAATTCGTAACCTAGTTTCCTAATTATCTCAAACTATGGGATTTAATTCAAGACTTCATTCCAGATGGTACATTTTATTCAAGAACTGTTTGAAACAGAAAAGCGTCGCCTTATAGTTTTCTCTTGAAATATTCTTCTAATTAGATTAAACAAATTAGTCTTATCGTATCATTTTAAGTTTAGAGTTTGTATAACTTCATTTAAAATATTCTAGATGTATGTAAATCCTTGAGAATTTCTTAATCTACTTATTGGGAATTTAGACCAAAAATAAGAAATAAGTTATGTATGTTTTGTCATGAGTTTCTTTATTTTATATTAATGAATTATTTAAAAAAAATTCCAGTTTAGCAGCTTTAACCAGAAAATATTCGAAATATTTTTGGGAAGTTAATTTTGCATAATATATTGACATTATACGGAAATGAAAACAGCGCAGACAAACAGAATTTTAATTTAAAAAATAACTAATATAAATTATTTAAAATTCATTCTTGCCGGAATTATTCAGAGAAAAAATTAATTTTATTTCATTTTATTTTTTCAAATACAGCAAAAAGTATATAAAGAATTTTTTAAAGAGTTCGGATTACAAAATCTTATACGTTTTCTAAACAATCCTATAATTCCGAAAAGTTGAGTTTTTCACATTCTGAAGTCCCATTCGTTAGCGTTTAGAAAATGGTACAATATCGAGATAGCTTAATTTTGCTTTAGCTTAAGAAAAATAAATTCGTTATTTTCAACGACATCTTGAAACATAAAAAGAATAATCTTGCCCAAAATTTAAGAAGAAAATAAAATTGTTAGTTATTTTGCTCGCACATAAATAATTAATAGCATGCGTGTACATTTTAAATCTTACATCACTTTTATTTTGAATTTTCTTATATTCGACAATTTAAAAAAATATTGCTAACAGAAACTGAGGTGAAATTTATTATTCCTTTAACATTACTAGAAATATCAACTGAAAATGGCACATTATACAATTTTAAATCTTACGTAAAATATATTATGTTTAGTATTCAGCTACTTATGGTAAGAATTTTATTAAAAAATTTACCTTAAAACATTATCAAATTGTACATTATTCCAAATCATAAATTCCATGTTATGCAATAAAAGGAAATTTAATTATTATAGTTTTTATTGGATTGTAATAATCAAGCAGGATTAAAAGCTTTAAAAAAAAAACAAAGTAATGGAAACAAACTTAAATTAACAAGTAAAGAATAAACTGTAAGTTTATTTGAGATAGTAATGAGTTTGCTTGAAATAAAAAGAAAGCAGACGATATTTTACTCCCCGACCGAAAAGACAGTTTTCATTAAGTTTATTTAATTTGTTGTATATCTGAAGGCATTGAATTGTCCTTGAAAAAGATAATTCTTTTTTTGCACTAAATTCTTTACTCTCAGAAAATTACGTAACTTTAAGAATACGTATTTTATTCGCAGTCGGTGAAGGTTTCTTAATGATCTTGAAATGTGATTTTTAACATTATTCCATTAAAGAATGTATTTTTTAGTGAAAACCTTTTTCAAATAAAATAAGGATATTCTCAAGTTTTTCTTTAATATAAATCAAATTTGTAAAATAAACAATCGAATTTAATTGAGAATGCACCAATTATATGGTTAAGCTATTAAGTATTTAAAATAAAAACTAGAAAAAAGTCCGAGCTCCAAAGTGCAAATATTAAAAAAGAATGTTAAAAAATTTTGAAATTTATCTTTGAAAATTTTATAAATTTTGGATTTTTTAAAAATGTAAACGCATTTTGAAAGAAGTTAAGAAAAATACGTTTTTGTTGATTATAGACAAGATTATATTTTAGAAGACACAATATTTAAGATTTGTTCGTATTGGTGAAAAGAAATTGAAAATGTTCTGATTGTGGAATTGATATTCTTCGAACCTTATTCTCAATCAGTTTTGTTATCAATCCAGATTCTTATTGAAAATAGCAGCTATTTTGTTATGTTTTGAGTCCCTATGTAGATTTTAAAATTAGCAATATTCTTAATATTATTGCTTTAGATACATATTTGAGCGAGGCGAAAATTTGAAGAAAAATACCTATTCGACAGATATTGCCTTCTCCAGATCCTGGAGCTTGTTATCTTATATGTTTAAACAAATCGGAAACTGGAACCTGTTAAGTGTTATTTACCTCGAGTCATACTGGAGCTGAAGTTGTAAACAGAGCGAAACTAAATATCGTTTGCAATAAATGCGATGCATAGGACAAGTAAAGAAGAAAGTTTTTATAATAGTTATCAATTCTCTTCCTTTTCTCTTCTGGGTTCAAACATCATGCTGGCGATTCATGTGATAGGAAGCGCATGCTGATGATTCATGAAAGAGGATGTGCATGCTGATGATAGATGTGCTAGGAGACGCTTTATCATAGTCTAGTAATGGTTGTTCCAATGCTTTTTCGAAATTTAATTTTTACAGATATTTCATTAATGAAGGTCTGTTATGTTTTAAACGTGATATAAATATTTTAATAATTTACTATTAGAATGCCCTTGCTATTTTAAAAGGTGAACTCATTTCCCAATAAATTATTGAACTGGTAACGAAATTAATAAAATGCATGTAATTGGTCCTCTTAGAATTTAGATTTTGTAATTTATATGCACTCGAAATTTGATTATGTAAAACTAAATCAAATTAACAGGAACCGCACGGCGTTAAATATATTTCAGAGATCAGTTAGTTAGTCTTAAGAGAAAAGAAAACACCTGGAATTGGATTCAGCTGCCCTGAAGGCTGGAGCGTTATTTATTGCATTAAGCCTACTTAAGTTCGTTATCTCTGAAGGCCTTAACGATCCTTCAAAGAGAATTCTTTCTATCTTATATTAAATTGCCTTATCTCCTGAGATATAGAGAAAAAATTTATTAAAGGATTCGAATTGTATTGGTAAATCCTGTGAAGTTTTGTAATTTTCTTAAATTAGAGTATTTAGCATACATATTTATTCCTGAAAAGCACATCTTATTTAAAAATTATTTCAAAAAAATTCTGAATTTTTTAAATAAGTACTAACAGTACCCTCAAGGCGTTGCTTGTGGTATAGCATTCAAGAAGAAAAATTATATTTAAACTTAAGTCCAGCCTCCACCCGATTTGACATGGGCACGTTACGCAACATCAAACAAACAACAAATATTGAGAGAAATTATCAAAAATAGCTACAAAATGGTTTTTATGGCCCAAATTCAGAAATATTTAAACAATTACAAAGGTAAACATATGATAAGTCCGTAGACAAAATACAGGCGATCATTTCGCTTCTCAGGTGATTCATTCTGTCTTCGCAATTCAGTTGCAGTGCGTTTTAAGGAAAGACGATTATTTTGCTCATCAAAAGACTCTCCTTCCCCAAGTGTGGACATTATTTCTCATATATTTGCTAACCGAATGTTTCTTTCCTTTTCTGGCCAAAGTAAAATTTCCTTTTTGGAGAGGCATAGTGAGTTTTGAATCGCTGTTTAAAATCAAACGTAAATAAAGAAATTTATCGCATATACCTACCACAGCTCTTTCTATTTACGCATGCGCAGTTTGAGGTTTTCGAGCATGCAAGGATAAGTGATAAGTTAAAATTTCAATTATAAAACTCCTTTTTTTTTATTTTGATACAAATTTAATGTACTAAAACCTTTTCCAATAAATGTTCTTCGAAATGGGATACATATTTCTAATATCCGTTCATTATTTCTCGAGTTTTTGTGGTTCAAACTTACAGACACTTTTGGAACACTCTATTTTATAACATGTATAGATATTATCTATGTAGATAAAATCAGAACATACAAGTTTTTATTCTTTACGAAAAGTCAATGAACTAGACAGACATTTCTTCAAATTTCGTTCTCAAATACTTTGAATCATATAAAGACTTTAATGAATACAGCCAAAAAGTTTATTAAATAAGTTTTAATTAATAAAATAATAATTATCTTTCCAATGCGCATGCAAGGTATTGTGGAAAAAGGAAGCATAACGGCACGCAAGATTAGAGTAGTAGGTTATATTCAAAATAATAGAAAATGAGAAATATATATAGTTATTTTTAGTTTTTAATTATAAAAATGTTCATTTAATTTGAAAATTTGTATCCATTAAATATTGATTCTAAGATTTCACTACTAGCTCTCAACTATGAAGATTGATGAAAATTTGTCATTTAGAATTGGTATTTCAAGAAAACGCATATTTAGATTGACATTTACGTAGTTAAACAAAATTTTACATCGTTTAAAATTTATTAAATATTTATTAAGGCTAAATTTTTTTCACTTTTATTAATTTATTTTTATTTTAAGAAACTGAGAGATACTAACATTCTTTTATGAAACAATTTTCTCATTTTAATTAGAATAAACATAAGATAGTAGAAAGATTTTGAGAGTTTTTACTATTTTACTTATGATATCAAACATCTGTAGCTAAAATTAAAGTTATATTACACGATAAATTTTGCTATTATTAAAGAATTAAATATTCTTCATTAGTAAAGGGCATAAAATAATAAATTGTAATTATTATATAAACATAAATTGTTATTTCATTGTTATATTGTTAAATTTTCTTAATAATATAACAAAAATGTATTACAAATATAAATAGGAAACTACGATTTTTAATTGTTGCCATAAATTGGAATTACAATAAATTGGAATTAATATGCAGACATTTATTATGAACGTTTAGAATTTATTAAATAAAAAATCAGGGTATTTAGATAATTTTCAATTTTAATAGGTATGAAATACTAAAAAAATATCAATTAATGAATTAGACAATTAGTGATAAATTTTATTTTCAATTATTCAAAGTATTTGCCAAATAACAATCCAATTTTCAATGTATTTTTTGAACTATCGCAATATTTGAAAAGCAAATAAACAATGTAAAATTCTGAAGCTGTTTGTCGACAAGTATAATTTTACGCATTTTTTTTAAATATAGTCTTTTTTTTATTTTTTCTCACACGGAAAACAATATTATAATCGTCAATAAATCGGAACTCGAAATTTCAACGAATTTCATTTTTCTGATCCCCAAATAGCAAACTATTGTACCATGTAAATTGTAAACTTAAAGATGCTTTTAAAACAACACACAAGAAAAATATTACCGGCGTCTGAAGAATATCTAACTATTTTATATCAAAATATGGAAATAAAATCTTATCAGAAAATATCTTTCAATGTAACTGGATTATAATGGTTAAAGTGTATGTAATATTTATGTTATAATAGTATATTATATAAAATTTATGTTAAACGATTGAATTTTTCATGGCGAATCTATTCATGTCATTAAAAGCGGTTTAGAATAGGATATATTAATTCATTTTTGAAAATGTGTAGACAAATTACTTATGAATATTTTAGATAAAATTAATATTCTAATGTTTATAGTTATTGTTAAAATGGCAATTTTAGTTTCCATATATAGAATGGAATAAAGTCTTGTCTTCTTATTTTTTCCCAATGATTGTAAATTTAATTTCTTCTATAACCAGAATATTCTTGAAAAATAATAAAAAAAGAATCAATTTGTTTTATTTTATTCCTAATGTAACAGAAATAACAATCGCAATCAAATCTTTTTTATTTACCTTGCGCTGTTATTGTTAATTTGGTATTCCAGTCCTAAGTTAATATTCTATTGAAGGTCATCCCTAACAGAAGAAAAAATTTATTCGCTTTTTCATTAATTATTCTTTGTAATTGATTGGAAAAATAAACATTTACTTAATTGTGTTATTTATCGCTCTTATAGCTTAAAGCAAAAATTATCGTAAATACTTCTGCAAATAATTTAATTATTCTTGTTTCTACTAAGTGCATTAATTGTATCGTTTTTATTTTTTAAAAATTGAATATTAGGTTAAAAAATGGTACAAAATAAAAGCTTAAAATATGGATCTTTTGATTTACTGAGGCATTTTAAGATAATAAAAACATGAAAAAAAAACTAATTATTCTCAGAAAAATTTAGACTCAAAAAAGCTAAACTATAAAAATAGCAGTAACATTATAAAAATTTTATTCAATTTTTTGATGAAATGGGATAAAATGATCTTCGAATGCAAATATTCATTTTAATATTTTATAAAATACATCGTAGCAAAAAATTGATTTCTAGTTCGAAATATTTTTATTATATTTAACTTATACTCGTATTTTTATTCTAATTTCTTTTATCATGAATGCTTTACATCTTACATTGATTGTAATGTTATTCTTAATATTAATTCTAAATATAAATTATTTGAAATATATTTTTAATATTAATCCTTAGATATATATTTGTAAACAATGTCTTCAGATAATTTATACTTTGTAACTTAAGGCGCAAATATTAAGAGTTTACTTCGATTAAAAAAAGTTAGAATTATGACTATCTAAAATCTGTTTTATAATATTCATTTTGAAATTAAAAAAATAAAGAAAATGGGAGTTTTATAGATGAAAAAATTGATATAAAATTTTGGAAAAAATGTTCTTAAGAATGCACATTAGCAATCAATGTATCGGATAGTAATAATAATAAAAGATTGCCTAATAAATGAATTTTTAGACTAATGAAAAGGTTCATAAAATAAATATTTTATAAAAAAAGGACAGCCAGAAAAATTTCAAAATAACATTGTTTCTTAAAAAATATGATTCTAATGAATTACAATTATCTTGAATAATAGTAATTAGAACAGAATATTTTCTCATTTAATATTTACCATTCGTCTTCGAAATTGATTTGTCATAAGTATTTTTTATTTATGATTATATTCTTTTTTTCTATTCATTTCCGGCTTGTTCTAGAAGAGGATTATGAAAAAGTTGAAAGAAAACAAATTTTTTTTCCGTTGATGATTCTTTTTTTTTTCAGTCTCTTCCGGCGTATTCTAGAAAAGCAATTTTAAAAAAATCGTTTGCGAACTTCCTGTATCGATTTCGGCCAATGAGAATTTTTTTTTAAATTTGTGTTCCTAATGCGAATAGTTCGTAAAATATTTTTGTGAGATAGTTTTGCAACTTAATCTACATCTGAAAACCGCATTTTGCTTTATCCTGAAGAATATGTTTCAGATCTTTCAGGATGAAGATATTTATATGTTTCTTAAATATACGTACTTTATTTTTACATCTTTTTGTATATTGGTCATTTTCTACATTCTTCCGTATTTTATGAAAAACAATACCTCAAAGTTGAAACAAAAGAAACTGTAATATCTTATTTTTTTTCTACTGCTTTTAAATAGAATTCACCAAGTGAAAGGAATTCCTTTCTTAAATTGTCAGAGAAAATATGCTTCAAAGAAAGGAATTATTGAGAGTTAAAACAAAAAAATGTACTAAACAAAGCAAAACTGCTGTAATCAATGGATCGTAAAAATATATCAAGAAAAACTTATTCGAATATCAAGACTTTAGTATTTCTTTATTCTTTTTCATTTTATTTCTACAGAATTTTGCTTCCCAAAAATGTAAGTATTGATTTTAATCTTTATTTCTAATCAACATGTATTGCAATATTTAAAAAAAGGTTATCTTATTTAATATTTTGAATGTTTTTTCAGTTGTAGTTTGAAAAAAGTGCTATTGATATAAGATTTTTTATAGTTAAATTCTTATTTTTAATTAATGTGTTTTCGTTTTCGTTCTAATTTACTTAACAAAATTTGTTGGGGGAAAAACTCATTTTTACATATAATAAAGGCTGGAGTATACAGGGTTAAAATCATATACAAACATGCAATAATTTGAATAATATTCATTTTTATAATTGCTAAGTACTTTATTTTATATGATCTTTCAATATTATTTTCTTTTTTTTTTTGAAAATTTGATGTATAGTTATTAATTCTATAATAATGTATTAATCTGTAATTAAAAATATCGCAATGTAATTTTAGTGTTTGATTTTTGTAACTTCTTAATTTAATCTAGCATCTCATGTTTACTTCTAGTTTTTAATTAAAGATGAATACAATTAGACATAAATATTTAATGAAAATATTTTCATTTCTTAAACATTAAATGAATAAATTTTAAAAGTTACAATAAAGGAATAACGAGAGTGGAAGTTGATTGAACACTAAAATTATAGTAAGTAACTATTATTGTATGAAATAATAAGACTTTAATATTTTAGTTTAAGCCATTATGTTAAAAAGTTAGGGTGGAATTTTTATTATTTAAATTCCATTTCATATTTACTTTACAGTTACCAACAAAATGTCACTTTCGCTTTAATTTTGAGTTAAAATGCTACTAAAAGCATAAGTTAATGGTATGCTCAAATTTAATGGAACATTGGACTGACTAAACAAAGCGGTTTTCTTTTGTAATATTTTCAAAAATTTGAATTTACTTGTTTTCATCTATCCTATTCAAAAATTCATTGGGATATATTTTTAAAAATATAGAAATCATTCAATATGAATAATCGATGCTCTGAGAATACCTAATTTCTTAATATTGTGCATAAGTATAATGAAGGATTAATATTTTTATTTTCATACATATAACTAATTAATTCATTATTTTTTATTCTAAACCTATTTTTAAGCCTAGAAAGCTGAAAATTAAAAAAAGCAGTCATTATAATAAAGGCTTATACTTTAATTATCATGTCATATTTGTGATCCGAATGTTTTGTTTGGGAGTTTCTTCATTCACGTTAAAATTATCTATGAAAATATCAAAATTTTGAGCAATTTGGAATTAAACAAACAATTCAATCATCAAGTAAAATCTATCGCATGAATAAAATTTTTCTAAGATCTATTTTACTTATAAATTCCTCATTCCATCTAATCTCCATATTTTATCTATCCTAAATTTTTAAAGTAATAAGAATTATAAGGTTAATTCAAATATGAAGTTTGAAAGCCTCTTTTTATCTTCTTTTATGGCCCCTTGTTAATCTACTCTTATTGTTTCAACAACAGAGAATAAATATCTACTTTCGGAATTTGTATTAGGATCCCAATATTTGAATTTTTGAGTAAACTGATCAATGATGTAGCACTGATGTTGTAAAAAGAAGTAACAGATATATCCCACCCGAAAAGTCCAATCCTACTTAGGTCTATAAAGAAAATTTTTATTTTTATTTGTATTAAGTTATTACAATTAATAGAAATAATTTATCAAAAAATTATGTCCGGCCAAAACAAAACCAAGTCCGTATCCGTTGAACATAAAACAAAACACTGCACATGTGTGAATTTTCTACGCCAGTTGGAATAAAGCAGTACAGATTAGAAATTTTTAATGTCCTTTCTTCTATTTTGTTTTAATTCGAAAGTATTTCACAATGAATCCGAAAAATTGACTAAATAACAAGAAAATAAATAGAATCGTTCGAAATAATCGGTTAACAAACAAAACCATGTTACGCCTAACCTCATTAGCGTGGGGGAAAAACTGGTCTTACTCATGTGACGAAAGGGAAATGAAGACTTTTGGAGGGAAAACGTTTTTAATTAATAAAAAGTTAATAAATTAATATTTTTAAAAAACTGTATTAACATCAAATGTCATCCGCTACAAGTTTTAAAAAATGTGTTTGAACTTGAATGGATAAATGCATAGTATTTTTTAACGATTGAAAATTTGCACAAGATTAATAAATATATATTCATTTTTAAAGAATCAAATCTACCGTGTAAGTTCAGAATTATGTTTCATTTGCGTTTCACTTTTAATCTATATATTACTGATCAAATAATGAGGTATGTAATGTAGAGCAACTTATATCTATATAAATATTATCATAAGTAGTTTTCAAAAACTGCGCATGATGTTATAACCTATAATGTTTTATGCGTTATTCTAATCTGAGCAAATTAATGGAATCAATTCCAAAATATATATTCTGTGATAGTTTTTCTCGTAACAATCATTACTTTTCATATTAAAATAATAGTTTCATTGTGGCTAACGTTACAATTTTATAAAAAAGGAAACGAATGTTTTGATCGAATGTTTTAGATTGTTTTTCTTGTAAAAGAAGCCATCTTGGTGGTAGGCGAGCACTCTTTCGTTTTAAAAAGAAAAATCACGGAAGATTCCCTCAAAGAATATACAAAAATCAAGCTTAAAACTTCGAAGATGAAAAGGTTCCAAACGGTACTCTAGTGCTTCTGTGTGTGGCGGGAAATTCTCTTTTATGTTTGAATCGAAAATTGAATTTTTCATACAGCGAAGTTTTCTTTTATGCAGATTTTGACGCCGCTTACTCAATAACGGTCTTTTGATGTCTTTCCTGCAAATATGCTAGTTCCTTTTCGACCGAAGCTTATTCAAAAGAATATTTTAGGTTCTTCAGTTGAAGAAATATCCGATTCAGAGATTTAAAAAAAAATATTCGCGAATTGCAGCACAAATCTGCAATGTACAGTTTTTCGCTTTTGAAATATTATTATGAAATAATTTTAAATTAAATAGTTCATGTCCCTTTTCAAAGTTTCTAGAGTGATTTTTAATTTTTCATCTTATAAATGCATTCGTTTAAAAATTAAGGTACATTTAAAAGAATTTTTAACGTTAATTAAAGACATAACATTTTTAACTGGTCTTTTAATTCTTAGATTAAGTTCAGGATAATAATAACTCCAGTGATGTTCTGTGCGTTTCAAGATAATTTTATCAAAATAATTTCTCTTATAACTTTGAAAAAAATAAATTGATATATTTTTATATATAATATTTTGTTTTATCATAAAAAATAAGTCATTCAGTAGAACAAAAATTCTGTATCACAAATATTCTTTTTTTTAAAAAAATTCAAATTTCAAAATAAATTTTATGAAATAGATTGTTTAAAAATAATTGTTAATATCTTCAAAATAATTGTTTTAATTTCTTTAAAAAATGTTATTTGAAATACAAAAAAAAGCAATCTTCTTTTTAAAGATAGTTTCGGTTTTAAAAAAATATGTTTCATTTTGCCATCTTCCATTATATTTTATATTTAGCATATTAATATAATTTGTATCTGATTTCTTGATTTAAAAATTGTTCATATCATGAATAAGTAAGCAAGTGTGAATCAGGCTTAAGAATATAAAGAAAAAAATGGATACATATATAATTTTTTTTTAAATTCACGTTTTTTTTAATTTGCTTTGTTTATAAGTATAAGAAAATCTATTTTATTTATCAATCCTTTCATCCAATGTAAAAATTTGAAAATTTTGTGCTATTGTTCTGTTTCAGGTGACAATATAAATCTTTAATACTCTCTTGCTTAGGTGACCTTTATATGATTAACTTTATTTAATATTTATTCAATTTCAAAAATTAATTCTGGTAATGAATCTTAAAAACTTATTTTATGATTTTATTATGTTTTATGATTTTATTTACAATGAATTATGAAAAAAACTAAAAAATGTGTAACATAAAAATAAACTCTTAATTCTTTTTTATTAATGAACTAATAAACAGAAAAGGTACTTTTCCGTTAGCCGGACAACCGTGAAAATTTGCCAGTTTGGCGGAATTATGCCTTATTTGGCGATTTTTCACTTTAAAATCTCTGTAATAAATTTGGTCGAATTCTACATTATTTGGCGCTTTAAAATCGCCGGAAGATATTAGCAGATTTCTGAATTATTTGGCGATTTTCCACTGGCCCCCGTCCAACGGAAAAGCACCACAGAAAACGATATATTAAACATTTTAGATAAAAGATTGGATTTAGTTGTATTAATGCCCCGTTTCAAAAAAAAATTAGAGATTTGTGGAGATGGATTTCTTAATTGTGGGCCGATGTAAAGTCAATTATTAAATAAAAAATCTGATAAATCTAGCATGGTCTGAAAATCTAAAATATTTAGCTTACAAAATAAAGCTAAATTAATTAACAAAAAATCTGAAAATTATCAAATATTCAACAAAACGTGTACTTTGAATGCAATTAAATTTATATAAACTTGAAGACTGTGAATTCTCACTTTAATTTTTTATGAATTATTCTCGTGTTCTCCAAGATTTTGATAAAAAATTATTTTCCATATATATTACCCTTATATAAGAATTTTTTTAAATTTTTTATTAAAATTTCTGTATTTTTTAAAACAAATTATGAGGTGCAATTAATATTGAATATTTGAATTTAATTTTTATTTCTAAAAATTAAAGCTAAATTATAGCTTTTCGAATCTAAATTCACAGAAAAATTTCTTATAATCTACATTGGATTCTTTAACTATTAGTTATACCGATTTACTTTTCTAGACCCCCCCCCCCCTAAAAAAACCCATTCTAATGAAGACCAAAGCCGATAATTTTTCTTTCAAACTATTCTCTCATAGAATACGAAATTGTTAATGCGAAACGATGTAAAAATTGTATTTGAATAATTTACCTCTCAAAAATTCCGAAATGATGTTAACAAAGTATACCTGATCACGCAACCTTTTAACGGAAAATTTCTCATTGTAATTTCCTTGCTGAACAACTTGAATAATGTTTCAGTTCTTCAATTTTTCAAGCCGGATGGAACAGCTTTCGCTGTAACTTTATGACATTTAGGCTTTAAGTAACCAATTTTAATGTCGTCCTAGAGAAATCCCAGGAACTCGATTTAATGAGAATCAAGCCTAGTTCAAACCTTTCTTTCTTTTTTTTGCTAATTGAATTTGAAAACAATACAAAAATTAAACAGTTGGAAAATAATTCGAAAAGAATGTGAAGTGAGAAAATAGAATGAAGTATTTATACTTTTAGCTAAAATAATTCAAAAAATGTTAAAATGTAAATTATTTCCCAAGATAAACTTTTATCAAACTTATATTCTAGATTTAATTATTTTTCTTTCTCAGGATTTTACCCTTTACTGCATAAATTACTAAATTGTTGAAAAAAGTTGTTTCTTGGTAGAAATAGCCTTTTTTAATTATCAATAAGACATATTAAAAGAAAAATGAAGAAAAAAAATTATATTTTGTTTTATACAGAACTATATATGGGCCAGTATAAGCTGAGACAAAAACCATTACAGTTGAAAGGCTGAAAAATTATTATCCGTAAAGAAAGATAAATATATCGACTCCATAAAAATATTTTTTTGTCAAAAAGTAGTTCGGTTATCGTTTTTTGAAAATAATCACTAGTACTTCCATTTTGCTTTTTCACCCACTCGAACAAAAGTGAGGTTATTTCAAAATGTTATAAAATCATTGGCAATTATTTTGTGTTTTATTATTGCTAAATATACAGGGTAAGTCAAAATGAATATAGCGATTACAAACGGCTATAACTATTTAATGAAAAAAGATATATCGATAAGATTTACACAGAATGTAGACGGAACTTCAAAATTTATTAACGTAAAGCGCACGTGCAGCCAAGCGGATGCAAAGTACGCATTTGTAATGCGCTTGAGTCGGTTAATGAACAAATGCTTCAGAATGTATGGCGTGAAATGGAATACCGATTAGATGTTGTCCGTGTGACCAAGGG
>JAOUZG010015602.1:2159783-2208411 GCA_026289955.1 Argiope argentata | reverse complement strand
TCTATGACTTCTGTATATAAAATTTTGAAGATTCTTCTACATTCTGTATGTTTGATGGATTAAAACAGCTTGAATTATTTTCTAATACTTAATTTGGAAATCAAATTGTATGTAAAATTATGCGGAAAAGGGTTAAATAATTTACATTATTTAATAAGATATGTAATATTACAAGACGTATTTATTTATTTTAAATATTAATAATTTAATCTTTTTCAATTGTGTGTGTACATGTGCAAATTAAAAATATGTTTACGATTCACAAAAAAAAGTTTTAAAAGCATTTCTCTGAAATGAAATTATTTAAATGTTAGTCTCTTTTGTAGATGTTAATTTTTATAATTTCGTCTAATATAAATGATAAGTCAAATTTATCAAAATATTTTATTAAGGTTATCTACGTTTAAACTTATGTAGTTTTCGTATTTTGATCCAAAAGCTTTATTCCGATCCCAGACATTAAATTAAAATTTCTTATCTTCTATCTTGTGTAAAGTTTATTCCGGGACATTTTAATATAACAACAACAATAAGATGTTAAGAAAACTGTTATGCAAACATTGAATTAAATAAAATCAATTATTTTAAGCAAATTTACAATTAAAATTTTCTCAACGCTTTTTAACGCTCTAGACATTTTCCAGTTAATAACAACAAATAAATAGAATGTCACATTTGTTTTATCTTAAATATAATTGTATTTTAATGTCGTCAAAACTAATTAAAACTTTAATTATTTCTCTGTAATTTATTTGAAATATTTATAATTTAAATACTTCAAAAGCCGAACAGCTGGGGAATATTTATTTGTAATAAACTGGAAATTTTTAAAAGCAATGTAGAAATAAATTACAAGGATTTTCAATGTATCACTTACGAAATAAATGAATGAAAATCAACCTTCTATTGAAAGATATTCAAAAATTAAAGAAAGAGAAGCAACACGGTAAAATTAGTTTTCAGAACAATCCAAGCGCAAGTAAGCTCTGGATAATAATTCAGAAAGCAAAAATAAAATTGAATTTTGAATCGAAACTTGTACTTCGAAATGTGCGAACGATAATTTTATTTTATTTTTCTCTGTTTGAATAATTTATCTTCGTTAATAAGGCGTGTATTTATTTAAGAAGCATTTGTTTGCTTACGATATTGATAATTCCGTCTTTTTCAGCGATGCAAACTTAGGGATTAAAGATTCTGTTTACATTTTGCAGAAGAGTAATGAGTACTCAACTAAACAAATAAGAACATTTTCGAAGCATTCTCATTTTCTATCTCTCTAATTCCTTGTTTTGCAGACACAACATATCGCGTCAATTAAATATAGAGGCAGATGTTTGCCTGAAGAACAATATTTTTAATCCTTTTCAAATGTCATAGCTTAACTTTTCTATACAAGAATATTTTAACAAATACAATAATATTTGTTTATTATATGGGTGAAAATGGATACATTTTTCAAGAAGACGAAAGTTGAATTCTTTTTCTGTTTTTGAGAACATAGAGGCTTTATTTTTATTTATGATGATTTTTTTATTTCGAAGAAATAATAAAAAATAGCGCAAAATCGTTGCTGCTATTCCTATATTTTATTAAAAATCCCTCTCGACAGGCTGGAAGGTAAATGTAGATTATTCTATATATAAATTACTATCTGCCAACATAAATTGTTTATTATAGAAACAGTCAATAATAGGGCTTTTTAATCACTTATCAGGCCCCTAACTTTTAAGATATTGCTGTTATCGAAAAACTTTAAATACAAAAGTTGTTCATCTTAATAAAGAACTATTTTTTAAATTCATTTTTTTGTCACATAAGAAGGAAAAGCGCTTCAAATTTCTACACAATTATGTAAATAAAAACAATTTCGCACGATTTTAATATGATTGTAAATAAAAAGGCAAACTGTTTTTAACCGTGTTCGTAAACTACATGTTTATCTGAAAATTGGAATCAATTCATTTTTATGCAATATTAACAAAAATGATCAGATTGTTTTAGTGAGTAATGTTTTCTTGAATTTTCTCTAAAAAAATGTTACGAAACTCCAACTGGAAATTTGTTACACTATTTATTGAAAAAAATTATTATTAATGATGAATACAGAAATGTAGTAATATGTCTTATTAATCGATTTTTATTGTAATTCCAGATACCACCTGATCTTCATCATGGAACTCAACTCTAAAGCTTTAAAAGTCTCAGCTGGATATAAAGACAGTGTATCAGTACAATAGCTCAAAAATTCTAATTAATTTTGGAATTTGTAATGTAAATCATTCTGTCCACCACAAATATTTTCTGTTTATTTCTTTCACTTTTATTTGTTTATTTTTACTATGCTTAAATATTTTGTATGTTTGCTTTGAATTTATGTATATCTAAGTAAATAAATCTTATAATTTAGAAAGTGTGAATTCATCCAAGAATTTATCTGGCAATAAACATCTCGGTTCTAACAAGATGATGTAATGTAAAAGGAAAGTTACATGCTAATAAGACGAATCTATTTTGATAAATTAAGATATGTATCATGAAAGAAACTTGCAAAATGTACCAACAGTTTTTTTTTCATGAAAAACGTTTATAGATATATCAATTATTAAAACTGGAAAAATAAGACTATCAAAAATTACAATTATATTATTTATTCCCCATTTTATACTCTAAGAAAGTATAACCAACTGTTTCAGGTTAAAGATCAGCTTCCAGTCTCCGGATTTAACCTTATAAATGTCCAAGTTTGATTAGAAAAAATTAATCAAAATAAACATTATAAATACTATTGATTATCCCAATATTTTCCAAGTAAATGATATTACTCTATCAATACATCAGCCTTATATGATATACAGATGTCAAAATTATGCAGAAGTAGAAGCACTACAATTTTGAACTGAAATAATCTTTCTTTCAAATAAGCAATAAATAAATAAATATCTTTCCTAAAGGTAAAGACGTACAAATGAAGTCATTTGATGGGATATTGCTGTCATCTGATAAATCCCACTGCTCATGTAATCTATCTAAATAGTATGTTAAAATATTTTCTGATATAAATACTAGCTAGTGAATGAAGAACGCGTTATAAAGTCCAAATTCAGGTTAGGGTAGTAAAATTAGGAAGTGTCTTCTGATCCTGAATTGATGGCATTGTGATTAAGACAGCTATTGCAAACATTTTAATCTGGTTATTCATATTGTTCCGAGTCCCGCTTCTGACACTAGTTTTTATGAAATATTCTCACACATGAACGATGCTGTCTCGCCTTGCTATCGATGAAAACGTGTATTAAATATGCGCCACTTAATCTACAAATTTACAGTGAATTAGCTCTTTTAAACCACTGAATTCAAATAACAGCAATTCTATATAACACACATCAACTAGAGAAAAGAAGCTCTCTCAAGCTAAGCAAACCAACTTAGCTCCTTGTCCGAACTGATCTGATCCTCCTCCTCCTCCTAAAGGCTTGTCTTTTAAATAGCTTTCCACCAAAGTAAGCAGGGCAAATGCGGAAAGTGCTTGCTCGTTCTAACCAATATAAACGTGGAAAACATGTATTAATATACATCAAACTACAAATTCATGGCAAATTAACTCTACTTAATCTGCTGATTTCGGTTAACGGCGGAACTTTAGAACGTATGTCAACGAGAGAAAAGACGCTCTCTCAAGCTAAGCCAACACATATAGCTAGTTGTCCGAACTGAACTCATTCCCCATCTTTGAGGCGCGTCTTAAATAGCGTTCCACTAACATGTTTGGAGAAAGCGCTCATAGCTTTCAGACAAATCTGGAAATTTCACCACTATTCTCTAAGAACAAATCTATATATCAGCTTCTAATACACATTTTAACGTGTAATAAAAATTGTTAGTGACCTCATTATGTCGTCAATACACCTACATCGCCAAATTAATCAAATATGGCTATCTTCTGTTGTAAATCATCTTACAATGGTTTTTTCCCACTGACGCTCGATTCCATTACAATTTTGTGCAATTAAATTATTTTCACTAAGATAAATGTTTACATCTAATTTACACAAAATTCATAGCATTATTTAAGATATATTTATTTCATAGAGTACCCATACTGAACGTGATCCAAAAATAATTATTAAACCAATAATATTAACATAAATTACAAGATGAGAAAAGGTTCTAATGGCGTAAAGAATTATATTTTACATTATTTATGTTAATAATTTTCAGAAATAATTTAAACTTGAATTTTATATAGCCTCCTCTCCTTTTTCCATCGAAAAGGAAAATATTCTTGTTCAGAACTATTTTATTTGACATTTAAATCAATTGTTTAGAAAATTTTATAACTAAAACTGATCGCATTTTGCAATTTTAAATATCACGATTTTAGTTGATTTTAATGGGCGTCTCGATTTAGATTCATGAATCGACGCACGATTATTTTTAGAGGTGGTGTTGGTTGCCCTGATATTAAAGACGCCATGGCTTCATGAATTGATAGATTTTTAATAGCATAAAAAATATTTGTAAATGAAGAACATTTTAATGCGAAAGGGAAAAAATTTATAAAAATTTAGAATTCATGTTTTTTTCTACAATATAATCATTGGCTGAATTAAAGTATATTTCTTTGCTACATTTAAAACATTTTTCCAAATGGAAATATACAATTGTATCTAGCAATTTAGGAAGGCTATTGGGATTTAATTAGTATGCAGTCTCTGTAAATGATATATCCAACAAGTACATGTTAAATTAACAAAACAGTTGACATAATGCAGTGTGCTAAGGATAATTATTAATATGCAATAAAGATTGAAAGTAAAAAACAAGCGTAAAGTGTTCTGAAGAAGATAAAAGTTTTTAATCTGCCGTATATTAATATATTAAAATAAACAATATACGTAACATTTCTGTTTATATACATTATTGTAATGGCATTGATGGAAAAAAATCCACTCGAATGACTGTGCAATATAAGTAGATTCAAGAAATGTCTAAACTGTCAAAAATTGACATTCGATTTTTTTTTTCTGTCACTGTCGGCTTTTACTGCACAAAAAGAAGTCTTTGCTCAATCCGGTGCCCGTTTATCAAATATCTGTCAAACGAGCTGTCGTAAATGTCAAATGGGCTGTCAGATGAGTTTTTCAGTTTGAAATTTACATCCGACTTCATGGATTTTTTCTTCAAAACTTTTTTGAACTTCTGACTCCGAATCACTATTTTTATATGTCTAATACATGTGTCTTAATATTAAGGCATAAGAATTTTGCTTCCCTAGAGAAACAGTGTGGTTATATAAGACAAGCATCTTTTTAATTTTTTTAAAGAGAAAGCTTTTTAAAAATCTGATAAAAGTATTTAAAACTGAGCTTTACTTAAAAAAATGAATAACTTTTAGCTTTCATTCTGTGATGGAATCAGTCGTAGATTGGCATTTTAGAGATTCCAGATGGGCATCAAAGGCAGGCAACTGATCATTTAATTTTAGGCTCAATAAAATTTTAAATTCATCAATGTGCTTATTTTAATTTATTACGTTATTATTTTTAAGATTTTTTTTATTTAATCCATTTATTTAATTCCTACTATTACCTCACTCTATCCCTATATTATATTATATATCTTTTTCAATCTTTAACAAAATACTTTTTATTCATCCGATCATGTTCAAGTAAATTTTTTGAAACTTGTAGTGGATGACATTTGATGTTAATATTTATTTTCAAATATCAATTCATTAATTTTTTATTAATTTATTAAAAACTAACTTTCTAGCAAAAAAAAAATCTTCATTTTCCCACCACCAAATAAGGAAAGAATTCAGTTCGTTTTTTCCCCACACTAATGTGGTTAGGCTTAACATGTTTTCCGCTGATTAGATCAAACGATTTTGTTTATTTTCTTTGTGTTTGATTTAAAATTAAACATTATTAATTCATCGATTTTTCTAATTCGTTTTGAAGTATTTTCGAATTAAAATAATACAGAATAAAGAAAATTAAAAAATTTATCATCTGTATTGCGTTATTTCAACTGGCGTAGAAAATTCACGCATTTGCGTAGCCTCAATTGGCGCTGATATTCAATGCCAATTGAGCGTGTTCTGATTTATTTTCAAGGAATATGTCTTTGATTTTTTTGACCATGTATAATTTTTGACCAATTATTTATATTAATTGTAATTATGTAATAAAAAGCAACTACAAAAAAATTTTTTGGCCAAAGTAATGATTAATTTTTAAAAATTTTTATGTTACTTGTTAATTTTATTTAATTTATTCATCTTTATTTTAGGAACTTTTAGAAAATGTATATTTCTTATGCATATAATGGAGAGGGTGCTTTAGGCAAGAAAACGCTTGGAAAAAAATGAACATTAATTAAGGTTTTTTTATTTTAAATAACATCATTATGACATTTTTTTGAAAACATAATAAATTTTGAACAAATATTTTAAAAAATTGTATTTTGCCAGCTTTATTACGTAAAACATATATCAATTAGATGAATAATTGGTATTTCAATACACTGTAAATAATATATTTATTCACTAATTAAATAATTTTTATACCTAAACACACAATTTTTTATTCATAAAAATTTTCTTTTTATGAATTTATTTTATGGGCAACTAGACTAATAACACTTTCAATGGACTTGACTATGTCCATCTCCCCCATCCAACGACTCTTTGTATTTGCTTATTAAGAAATCCGCCACGAAACAATTTTAAAAAGATGAAGCACTTCAATATTTAACAGCTCATTACCTTAAGTTTTTCTTTTTTGGAAAATGCTTAGGAAATTCTCAATGAAAAATGTGTGGCTCGAGTTAAATTTGTTTTTAAGAAAGGACAATTAATTTTTGATAGTATGAATATAAAGTTTGCTCGGTGACATTTTAATAATAAAATCATTACAAAAAAACAGCAAACAATATTGAAATTTTAAAAAAATCATGTGTTTGTCTAAGATTTATCACAATAATATTCAATGTTCACAATTTTTTTTCCGAGTAGTTTTTTCTTCCCTCTTAAATGGAAAAAAAATATTTCACACATATCATATATTACGAATTTCACTTATTCTTTCTTCTGCTTTCAAATCAGATTTTAATTGATACTTAAAACTCTTCTAACGGTAGAAAAAATACTCTAATGATGGAAACTACGATTCAAAGCTCGTATCAAATACATTCGTCTGAATGATCTTTGAAATAATTAGCTAATCTGAATTTGAAAGTTTGAATCTGAATTTTTGACGACAACGGAAACAAACTAACATTCCGACTAAAATTTGGAAACGAACATTTCTTACGATTAATAAAAAAGTGGTAATAAGAATGTATGTGCATAAGATATTAAAATGCTAATTAGACTGAAAAATTCAGAATAGTAAAAAATTTTAAAATTTTGAAGCTTTAAAAAATAGGAATTATGTATGAAATATTGATTGCTTTGATAAATGTTAACTGCAAACAAAGAACTAATTAATTGCAAGGAAAAAAATTTCACATGATACATTAAAATGCAAAACCTTTCAAATCTATACACATTATCTAGTATATCCTTTTTTATTTAATTCATCGAGAATTTGTTCTTTGTAACATTGGCCTCAACATATGATATCCATTGTCCGACTGCAAAATTGATTTGTTTCTCTATTTCTAATCTTCTCTTAAAGTGCTACTTTTAACAGTGCCCTTCATATGCCTTTAAGTTGTGCAATGACTAATTTACAATTATTTACACAATTATTTACAGTGCGTAACAGAAATAAAGCAAAACCGCAAGTCAAGTCTATTTTATTTATCGATTGAGATTGAGATAACTATCAGTTATCAACAATTGCAACACACTGCCCTCTGTGAATTTTCAACGCACTTCGGACAACAGAAATACGTGAATTTTCTACGTCAGTAGGCGTAACACTATACAGATTAGAAATTTTTCATTTCCTTTATTCTGTATAATTTTAATTCATAAGTACTTCAAAATGAATCCGAAAAATTGATTGATTAACAATATTCAATTTTAAATGCATCAAACATTAAAAAAATTAACAAAATCATTTGAAATATTAGGTCGAAAATATGTTAAGATCAACCTCAAAGTGTTTTTAGTATTCTCCTCGCAATTTTTCCTTTTTTTTCTCTCTGTTTCTAAGAACCTTCCTTACGCCTTAACGAAACGATTAAAAAAAATTGCCGAATTGGTTGAGCAGTTCTTGAGTTTTGCGCTTAGCAAAAATATGTGGAGTTTCATTTTTATTTATATACGTATGCTATATACATTGTCTCGTGTGTCCTTTTTTATTTAATTCATCGAGAATGTGTTTTTCTAACTTTGCCTCAACATATGATATTCATTGACCTACTTCAAATTTTCAATCTGAATTTTAAAAACTTACTTTATAAAGGAATGAAATTTATTAAGTATTTATAATGCAAAAAATGCTGTTTCAGAATTTTTTTTTCTCTAATATTTTGCTAAAATAAATTATTATAAAAGTATTTTTTGTATTATTTTTGAATGCATAATTTTATCCAATCCGAGTGAAATAACTATTATATGAGAAAAACACACATTTCATCGAAATTATGGGCTAATACAAATAATATTATGATACCTTTTTCTCTGAAACTACAAGTGGTGTTCAATGTGTAAAGATACGAAACGACACTGTGGGTATGAATGAAGACTTTATTCAAAGGCCTGAGCACAATGATCCCATTGATTAACGAGCCGAAGCATTCCTTGATCCCAGAATTCCTGCACCGGTGACGAGATTCAGTCCTTCAGAGAAACCTTGAGCTCGTCGTACCAGTTGAAGAGCTTCCTTTTCAGATATTTTCAGGGGGCCAATAACATGGAAGACGCAGGGCGAGATGTCCGGTCTGCTCCCACTTGAACTTGGCCTGTCCCGTGTCCCTGCAGACGTATGACGGGCGATATCATACAGTAGAATCACGTCCTGCATAAGTAACCTCGGTCTTTTGTTCTTGATGGACCCAAGTTGTCTTCGGAGTGTCTTGCAGTACACATAAGATTTAACGGCTCTTCTAATGCTGGAGAAATTCAATAAGAAGCGGACCTTGGACGTCGAAAAAGATGGTGAGCAACAGCTTTCCTACTGACTCTATGGATTTGAAATTTTTAGGATGAAGTGACAGCCTATGCTTTCATTGCATGCTGTCCCGCTTTGTCCCTTCCTTGTAGTGATGACATAACTCTCATCACCTGTGAAGATCCGCTCCAGAAAAGCAACTCCTTCATGATACCGAAACCGATGTTGAATTGCTAGTCCTATATGCAGTTCCTTGTGCTGGTGTCAGCTTCTTGGGAACCTATTCCGAAAAAGCAACCTGTTTTGAACAATTGTCCACACTGTTCCAACACTGACATCCACCTTCACCACCAAAATTCGAGACGCTGATCATTTTTCACTAGATTATCCACCTTGTCGATGAGATCGGTTGTGATGCCTGTTTGCATGGCCTGATCTCAGATCATCAACCAAACTCTCACGGTCTGCAAGAAAACAGACATTTCTTGTTCTCACTGACTTGTTAGACACACAGTGTTCCTGGTATACGGTGGCCATCCAGTAATGAATAGCAGCCTGTGTAACACGTTCCGATGTCAGAAATCGGGAAACGCCAAGCTGCTTCTCAATTGTCGAATTTTAAAATGTGAACACCATCCTGTCATTACATGCACTGTCACGTTAATTGGACGGCACTCTTTATAAAAGTATCTTCTCTCAGTGGATGCCCCCACGTTCCAATCTACACCGAAGACTTAATCGCATCTCTAGATGTCTCGCTACGCTCTAAGCGACACAAGCAAATATGATGACGGTTATGAAGTTACGACTTTTCTTCCCTTTCCTTTGAACATTCCTTGTAAGTATAAAATATTCCAAAATTAAATTGACATCATATCTATTAAAATCTGTTTCCAGAACAATTTTGTTTTGATTAAACAATCGTTCCAAATACTCATTTTATAAACGATTAAATAAACATTTTTTCATGTTTTATCTGAAGCATAATTATTTAATCTTGGAATTTTTTGTACATTTATTCTCAACCATTTTCATAATGTAAAAGAACAAAGAATTTTTTTTATCTTTTAATCAAAATGCCAATAAATTCCATTAAACGATTATTTTTACTTTAAATTTATAATTTACAAAAGAACATTTCTTCTTTTATAGAAAAGACTTTATAAATCTTTATCTTTAAAAAAAGGATTCTTTTTACTAAGAATCATTCATTGAATTCTTTAAAAAGTAGAATAAAAATGAAAAGATTTCCAAAAGGTAAAACTGACAGTAAAGAGCGTTGCCATTTCTCATAAGCAAATGTTAAAGGTCTGCCGCTTTTGAGAAAAATATCAAACAAAATTTCTGAAAAAAGGAATTTCAGTGGTAAAGCTTTAATTTTCATTTTTACAAAGCACTTAATAAGAATAAAGCAGAATGAAGTTTTCGAAATTTCTAGAGTATTCTATGACTTTCAAACTCTTAAGAACTCAAGCGATAAGAAATAAAATGTTGCCAAAACTCTTAAAAAAGTTTTTATAGTTTCATGCTTCCAACTTAATAGCTGAGTTTTTAATTTCTTGCAGTGGGAAACTCCTACTCTCCCAATAAGTATAGTAAAATGAAAATAAAAAAAATGTGTGGATCAATATCGGAATTCCTTCTTCAAAGATAGTAAAGAAGAAGCTCAAGTCTTGAGTAATTTTGCTCTAGGAAAGAATTTATAGATCGATTAACTGAGGTATGCGGCAAGAATTTTAGTTCCCTTCCCCTTCTATTCTTAGTGAAGCTCCTTTTCAATTAGAAACTGGAGTACTTAATGGAAGCAAAGTTCATTAAATGCACAAGATTTACCATTTGATAACGGCGTAAGAAGAAATTTAATCGTGGAAAATTACGGCTTTCTATTGTTGAAAATCACGTGCTAGGTGTTACACCAATCAGCTTTTTCCCCGCTCTGAAAGAATTCGAGAAGAAAATCGTCTGCGAAAATGATTTTATTTTATTTCTTTAATGGTAAAATAGTTTGCATATGAATCGAATTAAGTTTTCAGTCTTAAACATCTTTTTATGTCCTAAATATGTAATGTTTGTACTTTTTTTAATTACATGAAGCTTTTAGTGGAATTTTAAATTTTACTTCAAATTAATTCTTCTTGTTGCAAGATGCAGTTCTAAGATTATGTAGATTCTATTAGATTAAATTAAAATAAAAAAGGGAATAATATATTTTATGGTAAGGATTAAATTTATTAAACTGACTGCATTTAAATACAACTCGCAAGAATTTCTCTTTGTTTTTACGCGTATAGATTTTAAACAATTACGAAATAAATATTTTTATTTCAAACGAATACTTTTCGAAGAATGGTTGCTAAGCCTGCAATCTTTATCACGTTGAAACATTATGATGTTTTGGGAATGGTACCAAAACTGATGGAGTAACAAATCGTAATTGTTATCCTCTCAACTTTCTAGTGGCCAACTAGATAAGTAAATTCTAAATTATAATGAAATCAAAACCTCAGGACCCAGACTGACATTACAGATTTCTGATTGTGCACTGATTGTTTATATACATGTCATACAGATGCTCTCATTTTTTTCCTTTTAAGTTATTGATCTTATTTCCCTGTAAGTAGTCACCATTTGCTGAAGTATTCTTTTTTCCTTCATCCAGTTATAACTTCAGCAAAAAATTGATTAGATTCGTGTAGAATTTAAACCTAATGGGATTATTGGTGGTAGCAAATAGCGCTTGCGCTAGGACCGAACTCCCAATCTTATGGTTAGTAGCCGAGTAACATAACCGTTGGGCCAAAAGTGCACTTCAGTCCGAGGGATGTTATCTGACTTATATGTATAGCAATCACCGCAGAATATCCTCCTAGTGAGTTTGCGAACGGCGAAGTGTTGGTGGTGATGTGAACAACTGTCGTATTTTATGCACGTCTAAAGCTTTGAGTCGCCGATAGAGGGCGCCTCGACAGTTGAACGAAGCTATGTGTGAAGGTTGCGTTTTATCCAAGGTCGGTCGCTGGGTTACCATTTGTAGGTGTAGCGGATAGCGCTAGGCCCGAACTCCCAATCTTATGGTTAGTAGCCGAGTAACATATCCGTTGGGCCAAAAGTGCACTTCAGTCCGAGGGATGTTATCTGGCTTATATGTATAGCAATCACCACAGGATTTTCACCGGACATTCCTGGTTGGTTTGCCGCCTCTTTCTTTCTTTTAACAATTTTTCATTCCTTTTTTTCCCCTTCCTTCCATCTTGTGATCTCCAACTGATTAGATAACTTAGTGTTAAAGGCAACAAGGGGGGATGGTGTTGTATTATGTATAATGTAGTAAACCAAATCATACTTAAATCATGTCCCTGTGATAATATAAAGGACATTTTGATCGCTTTCAAAATATTTATATCCAACCCATGACAAAATGTTTCAGAAGGAGATACATTTACAAAATAGATACTGGAAATGAAATAAACAAAACCAAATCACATTTTTGTGTGTTGCCATTTGCCATACGTATTATTCTATAGATAATCCTATCTTGTATAATTTACGACTAAATAAAAATATAATTTAAAGAAAAAAGATTGTATTTGTTTAACTTAAATCTTTCATAAGTTGTCCTATCCATGTAACACTCCATTTTTTTAAAACCCGAAACTATCCGACAGATGTCAAATGATTTTTTTTCAACAGGAGTACCAACACTGTACTGCAAGTATGGTAGCAAATTCAAATCTTTCGTAAATTTTGGGATACCTTTTATATCCCATTGATTATAAATTAAACATTCCTGGTGATTCGTTAACGAAAATACTGGTAAAATAAATTAGGTTAATGTTTTCTTAATCTAACTAAACCAAATGTATGAGTTATTTAAAATGTAATAAATGAAGCATTCAAAATGCTTCCTCATTCTCCACTTTTTTTATAACTCCATTTAAATCACAAACTTCCAATTGTTAAAAAAGTTATATCGAATGTGCTTTACCAAACTTTTTATCTCACTAAACAATTTAATGACCTTTCTTAAAATCTTTCTTTTATTTGACAGTTAGAAGTATTAATTATTTTGAAGAAAAAAAACAAATTAATAAATACAATAACAATAAGTAACAAATCAAACGATTTTATTTTCTCTCTCATTCACTAAAATCTTACATCTGAATACTTGCTAATAAGTTTAACCATCAGATTACTTTCTTTTCATTTCACTTCATTTTTTCCATTTTGAAGAGAATTGAATTCAACTATTTGACAAGCCAGCATTAAATACCAAAATCTTATTTTCTTCACTCTCTGCACTAATGCAAAAAGCGATAATAATCATCTGCTTACAGAACGAAGCAAATAAAGGGAAAAGTAAAGCTTCTTATAAAGGGAAAAAAGGGAAAAAAAGAAGGGAATTATTCTCTTGAATTATACTCTTTAATGGAATAAACGGATAGAACGTTCTCGCTGTTTCTGCTAGATAAAAATGGCGGCCATGTTTGCCGTTTTAATTATACAAAAACCCATATTTTTTCTTCCAAGTTAAAGCAGGATTTTTCATAATTGATCGTATGTTCTGACGGGGGAATGCGTTATTAGGAGGACGTCTCCCTAGTGCCTTCTAAAACAGGGTTGTGGAATAAAAAAAGGGAATATTTCTTGGGAGGTTAAACATTAAAATATAAATAGCCGGAGGGCTAACCGGTCTTTCTGTTGACATTTATGACTTTCGTCTTAAAAGAAAATACCATCATATTTTAGATCATTATCCTAGAGAGTGTTTAGAGAGTTTATGATACAATATTTATAAGGTGATTAAATTTACTGCGCTTGCGTTTCATCCTTTTAAAGCAGTTTGGGTAGTTTTATGAGCAGCCAAACACTGAAGGGTCGCTTTTGGTATCTTATTTGATTAAGGCTTCTTTATATGCTTAGAGACTTACAACAAAGATTTCTGCGAAAAGATTAGTTAATTAAATAGAAAATGGTGGCCATAATGAATCGAAATATAAGCTCATTTGCTTAAAGTAATGAATTTTGGAAAATGTTCAACCGACAAAAATTATGTTAAGGTTTGCTTTACATAGAAATAGCACCAGACCATCTTCCTCATACATATTGGTGAATTTCCCTGTAAGAATATTAAGCGTATGGTCCAAAGTATTTAGAAGGAGCAATTAAATGGAAACAAGATAGATGGAAAAGAAATAAATTAAAAAATTGTTTATCATTTCAAAAATAATCGTTATAACTGTTAATATATTTATTCTTCTGTCAGACGAAATGGTTGAAGAGGTCTTGGTATTTATGAATACGGTTTACTATGGAGTGGATTTTGCCGCGTGAAAGGGTATTTGAAGCAACTCTCCTGAAGAAGAATGGTACAAGAGAGTTGCGTCAAATACCCTTTCACGCGGCAAAATCCACCCCGTATTAAACCGTATTCATAAATACCGAGACCTCTTCTAGACCTACAATAGTTGAGACCAGAATCCCACTTGTGAAGATCAACCAAAATTATAACTTCAAAAATACCTCTAAAAGTGTAGTCTCATGATGGAAATCAAGACCTCAGATGGACGCTACGTATTCCTGACTCTATAGCGATTGTTTGTTTGCCATACATATGTTCACAGTTTAACTTGTCAATATTTCCCCCCTTTTCAGTTGGTAATCTAATTCCCCTGTACTTTCAACCAATAACCACCATTTGTTTCAGTATTCTTGTCCCCTCTATCCAGTTATAACTTCAGAAAAAAATTGAACACACTCGTGTAGGATTTGACACCGACGGCATTCTCTCTGGAAATCCCTGAATGGGTTATCGTCTCTCTCTATTTTTTCCCTTTTAACAAATTTTTCCTTTTCTTTTTTCTCTCTCTTTCTCCCACCTTGTGCTCATCCAACTGGTTAGATAACTTAGCGTTATAGGCACCGGGGACACAGGATGGCGTTATATTATGTCATGTTATGTCAGACCAAATGGTAAATACTTTCATGGAAAAATATGTGGAGTTGCTCAAGGAAGCATGATTAAGTAGGCGCGCACTTCATCGTCTAAAGTAAAGAGATAACCAATAATTCCTTAAAGAGGATTCTGTTACTTAAACTATTTGCATTATTATATCAATAATTCAGTTTCTTTCAGGTTTTAATAAACACTGTTTATTAAAACCTGATGCCTGTTAACCATGTTAATGCCTGTTAACCACGGCACAATTATTCATTTTTGAGCCATGAGCAATAGAAATGCAAACCTGATGAAAAAATAGAGAATAGGAAAATCCTTAAATGCGTCAACATCTTAATGGAGAAAATAATTCTGTTTTATATAATTTGAATTAAAAATATTCTATTGAACTATTAATTTCATATAGTTTTTACAAACCCTCTGTAATACGATTCTTATTTAGAGAAATATTCTTCAGAAACAAGGAAAAAAATGAAGGTCCACTCTATTTCTATTGAAATTTGTTCATAAAAATACTATGAAAATTTTCTAAAAAATGAAATGAAAATTTTCTATGAAATAAGAAAAAAGAAAGATCCTTTCTTTTTCTGATAAAACTTGTCTATGCAATTATTATGATGAAAATTTGAATATGTCTTCAAAAATCAGGCAATTTTTAGAGAACTTTATGGAACCTATCAAAAAAGATAACCCGGTTGTTCTAAAAGTATATTTAAAAAGTGATATCCAAACTTTTATAACTCAGTTCGATTTGAAAGCAGAAGATAGAATCTTTTTTTTGTTATTCATAAGGTAGAGTGTCAAGACTATTTCCCTGAATGATTCTTTAGAACCAAAAGGTTGTGTAAAATTCTGAGGTATATTTATATTGTTATATGCTTATAGTTTTATTGTATATATCCTTATAGTTTTAATTACATCTTTTTCCCCCTACACTAACGAGGTTAGGCTTAGCATGTTTTCGATAGATTACTTCAAATGATTGTTTATTTTCTTAGTTTTGGGTGCATTTAAAGTTAAACATTGTTAATTAATCGATTTGTTCACGAAGAATCTGGAAATTTGAGATAATGCATAAATTAAGATTCTATAGTCCATAATGTTTAATTGCTGAGTGACGCTGTTTTTAGTACTAATATTTTTTAAAATGCTTTTTTTTCAGTGAAAAATGCAAAATTTGCTGCAGTTTAATCATTTCTCTTTTAATTTAAGACGTATATTCTACAGGAGCTAATAGAAAAATTAAAAAGATGCATATTCCGCTGTGGCTGAAGGCCTTTATAATATCATGAGTGAATTATATGACTATCAAAATTTGAAGCTTTAAAATATTTTGATGAAGAGGTTATATAAATAGGAGTTACATAAAATATTTTATTATTAAAATTTTAACGAGCAATAAGATAAGCGAATCGGCTGATCGTCAAAGCCGACTAGTTATAAAGAAAGCAAAGGAAATGTCGTTCTTTCTTAACTACATAACATCCTGCATTTTTGTTTTTATTTGGATGTTCTGAGAAATAATCATTTTCAGAAAAAGAATAATACTCACTCAATTTTCAGAAATTCGTTCAAACAGATTAAAGTAATGCACAATTTTAAAAAAACAATTTCTTAAATTATACCAATTTTATACATGTAAAGGCATATTTTAATGCATGCGTAGTTGTAATACATAAATTTACCTCTATTTTTCCTAGTAGTCTTTTTATAATATTTGTCAAATAATTTAATTATTATAAAATTAAATTAAAATTTGTATTTGTAACTTTTATGTCAGATCTTAATTTGGAAGTTTTACTTCATCCAAAGCAAATCAAAAGTAATAATTCTCTTAAAATAACATACCATAAATATTCTTTTTTTTCAAAGAAAAATCATTAAAAAAAGATAATTAAACATCTTCATCGCGTAACAAGGAAAATCCAATCTATTCTTAATTCAGTTTTATATTAATATGCTGCTAATTTTTTTTTGTTCGGGAAAAATTAATTAGTTCTTCTTTTCAATTAAAAAGGATCTCTTCTAGAAAACTTTACTGAAGAAGGATTAATTTTTTAAAAAAGACTTAAGCATATCACCTATTTTCAAGGTTTAAAAAAGGCCGTAACAAAAAGCAAGCAGAATATGTTTACTTTCTATAATTCTCGTAGGAATCTTATAAAGTATGAAAACAAAATTACTTCTTTGATATAATAATTTCATTTTTCCTTTGTATTTTATTTTCATCTAATAAAATACATTAAATTTATATTCGATTTTTATTAAAGATTTATATTATGACATAAATAACAGCCATTGTATCTAAACATACATGTATGTTTCTAATAATCTACAAAACAATTGGACCGATTTCAATCTACCCATTTTGCACTTATTATTTAAGCCAATCTGGAAATAATATTAGATTAAATAAATTAAATAATAACCAAAAATTCCTAATTTTATCACAGCATCAAAAAGCATGTTACAGATCAAGAAATATTTTTATATAATTTTAAAATTCAAATTTTTGTTTTGAAATTAAAATTTATTTCTGTTCAATGTTAAATTAGATTTTTATTTATCTTTCAGAATTTAAGCAATTATTGAATATATGTTGACAATTTCAATATAAGAAAATTTATAGATATTTTCTTTCAGAGGACTTTCAAATATTCTGCATTTATTTAGTGATCAGTTTCTTTTTAAAAATATTCGCAATAATTTTATTGCTTTAAAAAGAACTCAAAAGTTTATTAAAAATAAGATTATGAATAAAAGCAATATTGTGTACTGTAATCTTTTTTCATAAAGTAATCGTTTGCATTATCAGTTATTTAAAAAGTATTTGTTTACAGAAGCAATAGGATTCAATCATTATAATATTAAGCAAACTCTTAATTTTTTGCATACTACAAATAATTAAAATTTCTATTTCAAATATTGATTAGGTTTCTATTCAAAATTGTGTTTTAATACAGTGTTCTAAAAATCAACTTTCTTCTCTTTTTAATAAACAAAAGCTTGAAAATTTTTACCCGAAACTTTCAAAGCATTTTTAATAAACAAAAGCATCTCTTTTTAATAAACAAAAGCATCTCTTTTTAATAAACAAAAGCATTTCAAATTATATAAATACCATAACTTAAAGTGTAGGTATTCTTAAATTAAAATCTAATTTTTCCACTTTTTGCTGCATTTATTTATCTTACTAAAATTGGTCACTCTAATTATTTTTTAATTGTTTTCAAGAAATATATTATTAATTTTTCACAGTCGGTCATTTTTTTTATCTTAGTGGGGGGGTTTTGGAATATTAACAGAATTGATATTCTTTTAGCTTTTTCTATGACTTTTTTGACACATACCAAATTAACAGACAATCTAATTTTTGAATTCGTCTTAGCTCTAACGAAAAAACATTCTTGGCGACTCAAAATAATCAAGAAAAAATTATAATTAAACGTCAGACAGCATGCGACCTAGTCACACGACAAATATGATGCGGTCATATTTGTCTTGTAGCTAAGAATATGAAGTGAATTCGTGACTCCATTTCCAGTTAAAGAATAGAAATAAAATTTTAAAAAAAAAGAAACTTGCATTAACTTTCATTTTTGGAAGTGAAAAAATTGTATGTGCTTGATATATATTATTTTTCTTTTAAACAGAATAATCCTAAAGATTATTAGAATTCTTTTTGTTTTTATTTTCTGTACGTTTCTTTCTAAACATTATGGGAAATAAACTTTTATTCTGAATTAACAATGAAGAAAGAAGAAAAAGAAAGTAACAAGGATTATTATTTATTTTTCCGTTGTTATTCCATTTCTTATTTAACAGGAAATGAAATTTCATTCTTTTTTTCATGTTAAATATACTTAACTATTAAGTATATATTAAAAACAATTGCAAGATAAATCCCGGTCTAGAGATGGAATACATTAATTTACTAATTTTTTTAAATAAATAATCGGATAAACCTTAAAAATTACGCATTCCAAATAAGGAGTTTAGAGTTGTACTCAGTCAACGATTTATTTCGCATAATTCATAGAATTCTATATTGTAGCATGTTTGTGTTCATATAGTTTCTATGGCAACTCTGTTTTCTTTTTATAATTCATTATTTTACATGCAAGGAAAAATATGCGAAGGTAAATTTCAAATTTTATGGCACGTGCTTTAATAATGATGACGACGCTTGTTTTTCCACTGGACTTGTTATAATACTGAGTAATATATTATATAGAGTTTAGAAATTACAATCTAAGGTAAAAATCACAGCAGCACTTAGAGAATTCTTTATATTTACTCTAATTTTTATAGCAAATTTGTTTTGTTGTTTTTCAGAGAACTTTTGTTTCTATGCTTAAAAACCTTAAAAAAAATTTATCTTATCAATTCTTAATTACGCAATATCTTTAAACCGTCGCGTCAATTTAAGTTTGGAATCCTCTTCGAACAACAAACAAGAACAATACACAATTTTAAGAGATACAACAACGTGTTGTTAGACGGACAAATACATTTATTATATGATTGTGATATCATGTACTTCTAATTTACAGAAAAAAAAGATTTTTGCAATAAATATATATGAAATGCGGTGTTTACAACAGAAAAAAGAAAAACCTTGATCTTCAAGGTTATCTAAACATATTCGAGAACTAGGTAGTAGAATAATTTGGTACCTTAGAAATTAAGTGTTTTCAGTGCCAATGATCCAATGAAAATGTTAATAAAATAAATGAGGTACAATAAAAGATCTTTGTATTGCTGATTGAGGTTTTATATGTTAAATGCTTCCTTTAAAAAAAGGATATTGGAAACAAGCCCATGGTTATAAAAAGATTATTTTTAATGTTTAAATATAAACAAAAATAAATATGCAGAATAGAGAGTCGTTTAAAATAAAAAAAAATATTATACTTGATATAGAATTTAACAAAAAATATATAAAAACACTTAGAATTTCATTTAATGTTTAAAATTTTATTTATTTAATTGATAAAAAAGTATTATATTTTAATTTACATAATCTGAAAAGTGATAATGAAGGAAACAAATTATATATATTAAAATCTCTTGCAATAATAAAGGAGAATTTTGTATGCTTTTTTGAAAACTACCCGTTTACTTAAGCTTCAAACTATAGTTTGCAAAGCGTCTTAAATTCTTAAAACTAAAACAACACTCCAAGCATTTTAGAATTCCATCGACTTGTTTATTCATTTCACTGAACAGCATATATTACAAGCACTGCCAGATTCCAAAAGGTTTACAATTGATATTCAGCTTTTATACAAAAACTAAACGAAAATAAAATTAATAAAATGTGTTTATCAAAGAAAAAATCGTTTGCTTTTAACTTTTAAAATAATATTTAAATTAAAATAAAAACTGTACAGTTTAAAGATGTGTGAAAAGTAATCGCCTGCTAAATTGCTGTTAACAGATTTAGATTATGATGTTTATCGTACAGAGAATGTCTGTTGGCCTCGTTCACTTACTACAGGATCATTTGATCTAGAATCAAATTCCGAATAAATATACTTTGGAAAGTGAATGTGTATTTCAGAAATATTATTTTTTGTAACTCTTAAAAATATCAAAGCTTTAAATTGACTTTCAAACCATCTTAAATTTTAAGAAATGATTTTTAATAGTTTTCCATTTAAATATCATGCAATTTTTGTTATGAGTTTTTACATAAAGTTTTTATGCAAATTTTTATCAAGATTTCATAGTGTAATGAAATCTTGTTGAACCATTTTCTATTTTTTAAGTAATTTTTCTTCCATTGTTGAAATATAAAAAAGAAAGATTCCACTTATCATATGATTGGTTTTCAAAAAGTATCTAGAGCCAAATTTATTAGTCAGAAAAACAAAGCGGTTTTGGGCATATATTACTCAAATAATAAGACATATATTTATCAAAAACTATTGTTAAGTATATATTTACTAATATACTTAATAAATATATTTAAAATTTCCATAATCGGAGATAGCTTATTTTAAAATATTGTTGAAAGGTTCCATTAAAATGAATAAAGATGCATTTTAACATTAAAAAAAACGAAAATAAATGATAGTATCAAAGCAATAAAAAAAGCATAACTTTTTAACAATAAAATTATATATTGTCTTTTTTACAATATAAAATATAATTATAATATATATAATTTCAACAATATATAAGAGTATAAACAATAAAATTTCAGTTTTATTTCCATACTAATGAGGTTAGGCTTAACAGGTTTCCGACCGATTATTCTTATTATTAAAAGATTCTGTTTATTTTCTTAGAGTTTAATGCATTTAAAATTAAAGATTGCTAATTAATCGATTTTTCGGATTCATTTTGAAAACCTTTCGAATTAAAACAATACAGAATAAAGAAAATTAATAATTTTTAATCTGTATTCTTTACTCCAACTGGTGTCGAAAATTCTCGCATTGGTGTTGAATCAACAATTGCCGCTGAAAATGCACATTAACTTTAATAATATCGATCAAAAATCAAAACAGAATTCATACATTACTTTTAATAATCTAACCAATGCCTTTATTCTATAATTTATTATAATAATACCGCAACATATTTACATAATTGTCCATTCGTTTTAATTTCTTCAATTGTGAAATTTTTGTCCCTTGACTATGTTTTACGATCGCCTCAATCTTCTCTTCAAAATGTTATAAATTGAATCGAATCGAAAGGGCATTAAATAAGGTGAAAAATAAGTCCCTCGTGGCCATAAGGATCTTACTTTCGCTTATTTTTTAGGCCAGAAATACTTTTCCCGAAATCCCATTTCTATAAAATTGGGATATCCGCGGCGCCGGACCGCTACTAAACGAGCGAGAACGACTTTTATCGTCAACTGTTAGTCAAAAACAAGATATTTGGAATTCTTCAAGGTTGCAGACGATTCTCGAAATCAAGCTGCTTGAATGTTTACGCATAACTCTGCAAAACCTACTGCGAAGTTTTTTCCCCTTTTTCCTACACATAAGTATGTATTAATGCATGAAGCTTCTATTAAATATTCTAAAAGAATAAATTATTTTCATTTAGTTATAATATATTAGCTGTATATAAATTATGCAGCTTTAATAAACCATTCTTAAAGAACAATTCTTTTTAATAAGAATTATAAAAAGATTTTTGTATAATAAAGAATTGTGTTTTGTTGATTTTTTAATGCTTAAAAATATGCAAGTACTTTTTATCGTCTAGCTTTTGTCAAAGTCTAGTACACTGGGAATTTTCAAGATTTTTAAATAGCTTTGCATATACATAGTCTTTCAAAAATGATAGAACAAGTTCAGTGCAAACGATATTTTACTAGCCAATAAAACTAGATATTTCACAAAGAGAACTTAAAATACTTTTATTCCCTTCTTAGCTAACGTACACAGAATATTTTCAATAAAAATTAATTATTTTTTCTTTTAAAATTCAACCACATTTCAATAAAAACTTTCATATCATTAATTACTGTGAAATGTTCGAAACTTTAATAATAATTTTACGATACGCTGAAATATCTGCTGCATTTTAAAATATCTGAGCAGTAAACATTTTAATTATTTTCAGCATATTTGAATATTCAGTTATATTTATTTTTTACACCAACATTACACCTTTTCGTTTCTTTGTTAACTTTCAAAATATAATTCAGTTATGGCTGAATATAATTAATTTGGTTTAAAGTATATGACTAGGTTCGGGATAATTTTTTAAATGTTCTAAGACAGTTATATTTGTGAATTTTTGAGTAAAAGAGATTGGAAAAACATATTAAATGAAAATATGAGTGACAAAGGTTTATCTTTTAATTGGAAAAATATGGCTTCTTTTTTTCTACTAAAAAAAGTATATCTAGTTTAGAGATTTATAAAATTATTTGTTTAAAATTTTGCAGATAGCTGAAAATAGATATTATCTAGTTCCTGAACTTAATAAAAGCTTTATTTTTAACTCTTCTCTAAAATATTGGTGTTCGACTAATAAATAAAGAAATTTTCAATTTTTTTTTTCACATTGTGAAGCAACAAAGCAGTTATAAAAAGCATCTAACTAGATTTTGAATAGATTACTTATTATTTCAGGAACTGCAGAAAGTATTGAAAAATTATTATGAAACATTTGAATAAGAAATATGCATAAGACTTTAATTTGTGAGTTTCTAGTTTAAAAAAATTCTGTTAAACTGTTCATAAATGTAAAAGTCAGTTAATTCCCCCCAAAACAGTCTTAACATGAAAACTTCAAATGGTTTAAGAAAAAGGAAACCGTTTAAACATTAAGAATATTAAATATATAAAAATAGTAATATCGCCAAAAAGACTAAAATGAAATCTGCCAAGCATATTTCAATGTATCATGTCAGAACATCATTTCTTGAACGGCCAAGTACCACGCGCTCGTGCAAGTTGAATTACATTTTTATTCATTTTAATTGTTTCGTTGAATGAGTCACTTTAGTATTGCCAAAGATCCAAAACGATTTATCCCGCATTTTTTTTTATTTAAAAAATATCGCATTTCCTATTTATTTCATTTCATGTAATCGCGTGCTCAAAATGGTGTTTTTCTAGGTTTTATTTGCTATTGTCATTAACTTATTTTTTTTAATCAGAGTTTTTGTAAATGGGATGGCATCACGTTATTAAAAGCTGGTTTTTTTAGATGCTCGTGCAGATAATAAAATTTTGATTTTCGCCTACGGATTTTTGTTGATGCCAGAAACATCATTCCAAAAACAACATAATGTTCTAACATGATAAAAAATATCGATTTTCCAACGTACTTAGTATTTACATCAAATACGTAACAGTAGCGGTATTTTAATGCTTCTGGACAAAATTTAAATATCAGAGACAAACGTAGCTAACTACGAGCCTACAATCTTTACTTTGATATAAAGGAAATATTTCGGGTTTACAAAATTCAGATTAACGACTTAGAGTTCATTTTTATATATATTTAAAAAATCCAAATTCGCTATGCCACTAATAAACACCAAATTCCTATTCCTGAAGCCACAGCCATAATTAGAGAGTTGGAGGCCCTGTAATAACTGATAATGGGGCTCATTCTCATTGTTAATTCCACCTTAATTATGTCTTCTCATTCATTCTGGTGCACCTCGGAATCACGCATCGATGGTTAAAGGGCCGCCTTATTTGGTTATGCATTCCTCACCACGCCCTCTATCATCATTCTTCACTGTTCCAATTAAATTCTACGTTTTCTTTCCTTTCTTTTTTCTTATTCTTTTACGTTCTCACATACTGACGACAAAAAGAGAAAGAATTGTATTATAAATAATTCGTTTATATTACGAAACATTTTTCATTTCTCGAAAGTTACACATTTTTTAATTATATCTATAAGCCAAAGAACACGGTAACTAAAAAAAGTTTCAAACTAAATCTATACTACTATTATAAATGTAAAAGTTTGGATGGATGATGGGGTTCAATCATACCAGAACGGCTGAAGGAAATTCGATGAAATATAGCACACAGATAAAGTCTACAGAAGAACATAGGCTAATTTTTATTCCGATTAACTGAGTGGTTAATTTTTTATTAATTAAAAACTAACTTTTCCGCCCAAAAACAAAAAATAATAAAAAATCTGAAAACATCTGCCCGAGCTTTTTGAATCGTTTGTTTTTATTTTTCTATTTCCGGTGTTCTATTAATATTATCTTACTATTCTAAAGGATTGTTTATCAAATTTCTTTCTTACGTTGTTCTTGTGTTAATATAATTCGTTATTTCCTACTCATTTCCCTTGATTTTATTCTTGCTGTACTTATTTCTTTAGCCTATTTTCATCATTTTCGATTAAATTTTTAGTGCATTCCATATTACTGCATTTATTGATATTTGTTTTCTTTTTTCCGTTAATTTGCTGCAACGGGCATCGAAACCATGTGACTGGAAATGCCATTTCGCTAAAATTTGGTGGCAAATTATTTTTTTTGGCGAAAATGACTATATATTAAAACTGTTCCACTGTGCGTTTCTGTAATTAAATTGCATTTGTGTTAGCTACATATTTTTATATGTGCTTAAAGTGGTGTGTTTCCGTTAGCAAATAATTTAGAATTCCGTCAAATTTTCTCAAATTTCTTTGGCGATTGCTCGTCTGCGCCCGACAAACGGAAAAGTATCCTTATGGTTTTAATAACATTTCCTCCCCACGCTAATGATGTTAGACGTAACGGTTATTTCAAACGATTCCGTTTATTTTTGTAGAGTATGATGAATTTATAACTAAACATAGTTAATTAATAGATCTTTTGATTCCTTCAGAAGTGCTTTTGAATGAAAATAAAACAGATGAAATGAAACTAAAATTTTCTAATCTGCATTGCGTTACCCCAACTGATGCGTAAAATTCACGTCTTTGCGTTGCTCCAATTGAAGTTGAAAATTTGGGCATGCATACGGATGCAATAACATTTTAGACTGTCAATTCTCACATCTACGCATCAAAATTTCCACGCGTACGAAGTTGCGGGTGAGAGCTAGTAGTTTATAAATCGTATTTGGATTTAACACTAAAATTATAAATTTATACCTAAGTTTAAATGAAATCCATTCAGAGATAGTTTGCCAGTTCAAATACAAGTTAATGCGATAACTAAATAATGTTATCAGATTTAGCATCCAAATAATACATATATATTAAATTTGGAACCAAACCAGTCAAGAGATTGATTAACTTTCTATCTTCTTTTAATATTTTTTAATGTAGTTATATAAATTCGATAATTCAAAAAGGGATAAAGATAAATGAAATAGAATTCACTGTACATTTCTAAAATGTAGATCTATATCATATTTTGAACTACAGCTTTAACCCTTTGCAGTCCGAAAAATAATTAGATGCAAAATTATTTATCTAATACAAAGATTTGTTTATTGATATATTTATTTTTATATACATAATTCTTTTAAGTCGAATTTCTATGAAAAATTAATATACTTCTCTTAAACTTTATGCAGGTGTTTTTAACAATTAAATTTGAAAAATAAATAAATAAAGGGTCAAAATGATGCACAGTCTTAAATGACGAGTCACACTCGACATCGGATCGCAAAGGATTAAAAAGATTGTATGTAAATGTGATTAATTCAAAAATAAAATTTAAATCTACAAAATTGATTAAATTTATAAAATTATTATGTGATCTAGCTACTACATTTCTTATTCTGTTTGTTAATTGTTTGTTAGAACCAAATTTTGGCTTCGAACATTAAAAAAAATATCCAAAATACACATCCGATTCTCTGTTACGTGAGTATAAACACCTTTCCAGCGATTAATCGCCTTGAAAAATCGCCAAAGAATGCTCATCTAACAGGCTATTTCGTAGTAATTATTAATAATGCACAAACGATTTTCTTTAGAATATTCATTGTAATACAACTTCATTGTAAGTCTTATATGAGACAATGAGAATAAATATCTAACAATCATGGTATTACCCAGGATCCACAATTTTATGCTGAAATAATGCAAGATAACACTTTTGATTAAAGAGAATACGAGAAAGTCTCGAGGAGACCATTTCCACTAGCCTTTACACCACGTCAGTATGCGCCGATTGCAACAAAATTGTTTACTTTGCTTCCAACAGGAAATAATTCCTAGTTTGTTTAAAATAGATTTCGCGAAGGAAATTCTGATCTTTCTATTCTTCCAAGTCTTCAAAAAATTCTAATTAGATGCCAATTCATTTCATTGTGCGTTTTACAGTTCTCAATATAATTGAAGTAAAAAATGATTTTCTAAATTCTGCATAAATTTTTAAAGAAAATAAACATATATTATTATAATTTTTCTCAGAATAAATATTCGAATACATTATGTTTTGTTGGACGATTTTTAAAATTTTTTCCCAATCAAATTTCTCTTTTCTAAATATTTTATGACAAAATAAACAACTTAATGAGATGAATTTAAGAATGTAACATCTCCAACAACTGTAAAACTTAACCAGCTTCCTATCCGAATATTATTCATTATTTTCCAGGCATATGAATAATTTTTAATAAAATGTAAAAATAAAGATAATTGGTAATTAAAAAATTTTTAATGTAATTTTCAAAAGTTTAAACGATTTCGATCATCTCACTAATTTTTATCGTCTTATCTTTTCACATTTTCCTTTTTAGAAAAAAGCGTTCATTCATTTAACGAAAAACATAAGTTTTTATTCTAAATTAAATTCACAAGTTAAGAAAAATTATCGAATATTTTATTAATTCAATGTTACAAAATTCTTTCTAAAATTTTCTGAAGTGTTCGATAAATTCTGAGTCCCATAATTTGAATTTTTACTTATTTTTAATATTATCTAACTTTAATATATAAAGATGCATTCAAGTTAACCAATTTGTTTTAAATTATCTTGAAAACCCATTTTGTTTTAAATAGGATTTAGATGTGGTTTAAAGACAAGTATTTATTTTTCGATCGTCAAATAAGAAAGAAGGAATTTTCTAACATTATAGTCATTAATGTTTTTACAATAATACATTCGAATCTTTCTTGAAGTATTCTATAAAAGAGTAACATTTTTAAGATTAAAGAAATATATCTTTTCAAAATTCCTTCCATTTAAATATTTCATAACACTTGAATAAGAATCAATGCATGAAAAGTGGGTTTTTTTATAAATAAATGTAGAAAAAATTCTAGTTGAAATTAAAAAGTGGAATTGCAGACGATATTCTTAAAACAACTAAGCTTGGTTTATTTGGATGTAAATCGTTTGGCTTCAAAATTGATTAAAACTGCTTGACATAAAGAGTAATTTTTATTGAACTTTATTTCTTCTTTTATTTAAAAACATTAAATGAGGTTTCGGATGAAAATCAGGGTGTATGAAAAAAAAGTATTTGAAATAAACTAGGTAAAATGGAGATAATGGTATCAGATTAATTTGAAGAAAATCTTCAAATATTCAGTATAAAAAAATAAACATTTTTTGCGTCGAATCCTAATTACTTTTTTTTTCATTAGAATCCGAAAAAAAATTCTTTAGAAAAAAATGATGTCAAAGCTTTATCAAGAAAAAATTGATTTCTGGGAATGATTAATGATAGCTTTGTTCAAAACATCGGGTTTTTTTTTCTTATTTTTAGAAAATATTTCTGAAAATTATAGAATTTTCTTTTGTGAAATATATTATTACTAAGACTCTTATCAACAAAATAAAATACATGTTTTTATTTTCAGATTACTTTCAGCAGATGTTTCATTTTCCTAAACATAAATAAAAATAAATTCATATTTTTTTTAAAAAGACAAAGAAGTGTATTATTTACGAGCATGATGTATAGAAACATTTTTGTATACTTTGCTTTTGAAAATTGAATTTATGTGAAGTGCTATTTCTTATCAAGATTACTAATGCATTAACTCTAAACCAATGACACCTATTTGGGATAAAAAACACGTCAGTAACTAAATCATGCATTAATGCTTATTGAGAATGATATTTTTGAGATTTGTTAAAAATTAATCTTCCATAACATAAAAACAACCCAAATTAAATGGATATTACTTTTAATAGCATATATGTTTGTACTTCCATAGCATAAATGCAGAAATAAATTACTATATATCAGAAATAAATATAATATTTTATGGTGAATCTTACAAAATAATTTTAAAAAAAAACGTAAGTGTAAGAAATTTTGATCTATTCAAAAGTTACTTTCCTAGACTTCATATAGATACTTGTATGTCACAAAATTAATGAAGTTTGAACTATATTGTATTTCGATATACAATTTTTAGTCTAAAACTAACTTTAGGGATATAAAACTAATCAATTAGATACCAAATTCTTTCTACCTTCAAGAAATTTGAATAGAAAATGTATTTATATACAAATAAGCAAATCTTCATTTCTCCATTTACATTAGTCATTAAAAGGGTCTTCGAATCATTTTGAATGTTCGGATCGAAAGAAAAAAAATCAAAACATACCAATCGCAAAACCGCCTACCAAAAATTAGTGGCCTTCTATAAAATATGAAGGTCTAATTAGTCTGGGGTTTTAACTGCAAGATGTTAAATGAGGAACTTAGACTTTATAGACGGACCAATGAATATCTACCATGACGTTCTCAAACAAAATTTGCTGCAAAACTAGAACAACTCGGGAATCAAGGAACATTTTAAAATGTACCAAAATATCATCCCAAAACATACTGATGCCATTTGGAAGTTATGAATCCACTGCAACTATTCCAGATGTGATTCTTACCCATAGTCCAGACCTGGACCCCATTGAGCATAAATGGAATTATTCGCCAATAATAATAATAATAAATGAAGACAATACTTCTTATATGCAAGAATTAAAGCATCTGATTGAAGAATGATTCAAAATTAGCTGATAAATTTGTCCATAATTGATCAAATCAATGAAAAATTGACTGTGTGAGGTCATAAAGAGCAAGGTTATTCCAATGAGATATTAGCTATCAAGTTTATAATGTTTTCTTAATTTATTATATAGTTCCTTAATACATTTTTGAGTAGATTTCCTGATTTGAGTTCTTTGAATTGAATTGTGATTCCATTAACCGTTGGAGTGCCTAGCGGCGCGATCGCACTTCTCCTATTTTATGTCCAAAAGTGAAAGTGCTTTGAGATGCGATGCCAACGATCCCAACACGCCCTGTTTTTGTCGATGAGTGACTTTACTGTTGCCATTCAGTTTTAGGAAATTTAAAGCAAAATTGGAGTAATATTGCAGTTTGATGACATACTTCTTTTTTCTCTTATTGGCAACCATGACTATAATAATATAATAAACGAAATAATGTGTGTTTTAGAGGCACAAGAGCCAGTATTTGGCCATACTGCGCCAGTCGTATGGTTAGAAAATAAAAGCATGTTAATGGAAATACAGTTTAGATAGACACTGATTAAAATATTGCAGAGCCATGTATTCAACCACTGCATAAAATTGCAACAAATTCAAGTGTTAAATAATATAATAAAAATCAATTGTTTTTAAAAAATTAAAAAGATTTTTTGGGGGATGTTCCCCTAAGAGCATTCGAAGGTCCATTGTTAAAGTATTAAATAAACGCAAACGATGATGATTAAGGAGATTCGGTACCAAAAAAATTTTTTCCACAATTTTTAATAAAATTATTAATTTTTGTGATAGATTGATATCAATTGTGTATAAAACGAAATTTATAAAATATTTTTGAAATTCAGAAGTTACAAACTTAAATATTTTAATTTTTTTAATAAAATTTAGCATTTTTTAAAAAGGCTTCTTCTTCTACAATTTTCGAAATATTTTCCTCAAATTTTTTGAGGGGGACATCACAATACATGTAAAAAAAATAGGTATTCGTTTTTTGATATCTATATTAGCTTGTGAGAAAAAAAAATGTTTTACAAAATGTTGTGAATTTTTTTGGAAAATATCAGATTTTTTCACTTTGAACATTTTTAGAAAAAAATCTAATCAAAATTTTAACAAATCGATCCCTAATACTATTAAGCATACATTTAAGAGTGAGCAGAAAAAAATTCATGCAATTACAATAAAATGTGATTGACTTTTAGCATTTTGTAGCTGACAAAATTTTGAAAAAAAAGGCAAACTTAGAAACACAGCTTTAAAGTTTTCAACACTATAAAATTATAATAAAAACAGCTCATATGAAGTTAGATTTTTTTCAGAAAAATTATATAGCATTTGTAAGTGTTAAGATACAAATTTTATTAATATACAGTATTATCATATTTATTAATGACCATTACCATATATAGGAATTATCAAGAAAACTAAGGAAAAATTCATAAAATGATAACTTTTTTTTAATTCAATAAATTTTTTAGTAAAAATATTTATAAAATGATCTGCAATTCTGTTTATCATATAAGCAATACTATACAGTAACAATTCAAGACCATTCAATTAAAATTTCAATGAATTCAGCCATTTTGAAGTAGGTAAATTTTCTAGACAATGCATTCCATAAAAAAAATATGTAAAAATTTTTTCACTATGAAAAAGTTTATATAAATACATAATATTTTAAATAATATGTTATCATTCAAACATAATTCTATAAAATTTCTGCGTTAATTTGAGACAAATAGATGTAATAATCAAAGTATAATTAACATAAGCAGTAACGACATATTTGAAAATGACAAAAAAATGTACAAAAAATTTTATATCAAGGTAATACGGCGTATTATTATTGATAGCAAGGGAATGGTATTTCCTTTTAATGCCGGGCATTTTCGAAACCAATTAAAAAGCAGGTAAGCAATAAATAAATTAAGTAGTTTTGAAAAAGACAGTTTTGCATTTGACAGTGATTATAATATAACCAAAGGTAAATTCAATCAAAAACCTCAACGAAAGCGGCAAAACTATAAATAAACAAGGATTTACTGTTACTGTTTCAAACTTTGCCTCTTTTTATTTCATGGAAAAAAAGAGGGGCTTGGCTTGGCTACTCCCACATGAAATATGTGTGATGTGAACACAGGAATTGGGCATGCCAGCTGATATCGCGTTAGACAAAATAGCTCCATATCTCATTAAATAATTGTCAAATTGTTTTAAAATTTTCAGAATGACAAGTCAAAGGTTCAAGGAACCTTATTCACTAAAAATCAAAAAATCGACATTTTCGTCGATTTTCTGAAATTTTGAGGTACCGAGTCCCCTTAAAACCAGAACACTCAACTAAAAGATGAAGAACCGTTAAAATCCGTTTGCATCTAGAGCAGAAAGGAGCTCTATAGCCGAAAAAAAGACGTTTATGAGTAAAACGAGTGTGACCGATGCGGAGTTATTCGTTTAGAAGCCATCAAATCGCTGAAAGCTATAGAATAAAAACAAACTATACTTTACTGTAGATTATAGAAAAAATTAGTACAGATATTACTCTACGTACCTTTTATAAATGCAACAAAATATTAAAATAATATTTTTATGTGGCTTAAACACGCTGGTATCACTACTTATACTCCGAAGAATATCAGAACAATACTAAACTGAAAGAAATAAAACTTTTAACATCCCAAACTGAACAGCACTGTTGTACTCCTTGGCATTTTTCGATACGGAATATAACAAGCGCTATCGCGTTGATTGGCAATTTTTGATTGGGGAAGAATAAATACCAGTGGCACTGAAACGGTTAATACATGATTTTTGTTTGAGTAACTACGATTTTCACTTTTTAAATCATATGTCTTTGTTTTAGGGCCGAGGTAGCCTTATAGGTTGAGCTTTGGACTCGTACTCCTTAAATTACCAGTTCGAAGATCACCTGCCAAAAGACTCCCCGAGTATGTGTGTGTGACTAGCGCTCGTTAAATCTGTTCGTGGTCTCAAAGTCCTTCATGTCGAGAGTAATGCCACTGGGGGTACTGGGTCAGAGGTGATCGTTCTCTGTTCCAGGTCTAAATCACGATCTGTGGATGAATGAATGAATATTCATAAATGAAGTCCGCCCCCTCAAAAGGGTTGTGGCGAGTGTGTAGCTAAGTCGTACTCTTAGCCCTAGATGGCGCTACTTGTAAAACAAGAGAGGTATTTCTCTGGCTTAAAATCTGCTGACGTATCAGTAGCGCTTGTTCATATCAAGTGCCGTAAGTAACAACAACAATATATACAATAAAACAACGAATTTTAATGGTTGCCCAATATTTTCTTGAGTATCAGTAATATAAATCACTTATCTTTGTATACAGTGCCAAAACTCAACTTTGTTTACCAAAAAACAGCATCACATCAGCAATTGACACTAAAATTAGCCTCAATCTTTTAAAGCCAACCAACTAAATTCATTTTATCATCGATCTCTACCACCACCCCATGAATCTCTTCCGTGTGGACTTCCAACTACATTCCCTACCATCAAATTTAGTGAGATTAATGAAAATGACGAGCCATCATTGTCCACCTTTTGAGTTAACTTCCCTTAAAGAGAATTAATGGACATATCAACGTCTGTTCTCCGCCGCACCAATCGATACTTGCCGCTAATGGCCATATTGGGTCGGTCGTGCCGAAACGATGACCACTCTTGCCCGGTGGATGATTAATTTGCTTGGACATGACATCATTCATCCGGGGATTTCAAATGCCAGAATCCGTCAGTCCACTAAAATCGTTCGGGCGATTATGACTCGCATAACTGAGTGAGTTTAACGTGTTTGGGCCTCCCTCGCACATGTTGAGTGGAATCGACATGTTGGCAATGCGGATTCCTCCGGTGAGAATTGGTGCAGGGTCCACCCCTCCCGTTCCAGTTTACCGAACTGTTAATTAAACCGGAAAATTCTCGGTACACGCGGTACTCCAAATAAGGCCCTTCAGCCGGCCTCCCCTGGTGTTGTCCACCTGTTTATTGAGTTGGGTTTAATCTAATTGAGAGAGGGTTTAACTGCAGGAAGCACCTGGTATCTAGCGGGCGCTAAATGCATTTGGAGGGTGGTGTATTAGTTATAACGTAAATGAGGACAGCTTATTTATAAAGATTTTGTGTATCCGAATGTACAAGTGCTTAATTTTAAGTTGCAAGTAATAGTATTTTGTGAACATGAAATACTGTAAGCAGCAATCATGAAAAGTTTCCAATTTAAATCTTTAAATTTCACGATTTTGTCAGCTAAAGCGAAAAAATCAACCTTATAGCTTTCAGCGAGCAATTATATTTAGTACTTTATATTTAGATAAGGGTTTGCTTTTTAAGTTAATCTGCATGAGTGTCTTTCCAGAAAAGAAAATGCAATTTTACATGCATGCAAATTAAAAAAATTTTATAACTATTAGAGCCATTTTCCTATCTGTTCTCATGCTAGTAATGTCATATAACATAACGCCATCCTGTGCCTATAACGCTAAGTTATCTAACCAGTTGGATGAGCACAAGATGGGAGAAAGAGAGAGAAAGAAAAAGGAAAAAATTGTTAAAGGGAAAAAAGAGACGATAGCCCATTCAGGGATTTCCAGAGAGAATGCCATCGGTGTCAAATCTCAAACGAATCTGTTCAGCTTTTTGCTGATGTTATAACCGGATGGAGGGGACAAGAATACTTAAACAAATGATTATTATGGGTTGAACTTTCAGGGGAATTAGATTACCAACTGAAAAGGAGGGAAAATTGACAAATTAAATTGTAAACATATGTATGGCAAACAAACAATCAATATAGAGTCAGAAATACGTAGCGACCATCCGGGTCCTGGGGTCTTGATTACCATCATGAGATCTGCACTTTTGAGGGACTTTTTAAATTATAATTTTAGTTGACTTTCATTTCATTCTGGTCTCAACTATTGTAGATAGAAATGTCTTATAACGCCATCTCGTAAATTTTTGTGGTACTTTTATAGTTGCCATACAATGATAACCTACTAGTACCTCAAAACTTTGAGATGACGCTACATGATTATCTGAATACGAATATGTTCGGTTCACATACACAAGCAATCCAATTGCTACGTTAACCAATTCGAATAACATGTTAAATTACGCGAAAATTGAAAATTTTCATATGCAACCGATATGCACGACGGATCCAAATATTTCCTTAAACCATTCGCTGCCAACCACGAATATACTAACCCATACTATACTATGGGTACATATATAAATATATATTACTCATTGCCAGCCCGAATATACTCGTGATACTTTCAATTATAACGTACAACTTGTCAAACTTGTAAACCTTTTATGGCCCCAAACATAAATATACGTGTAAAAACTTGGAAAAAAATCTACAAATAAATTGTTTTTTCAAAAATTCTACTTTATTAAACTCATTTGATGCCAAGTCTAAATTGTATGAGGTTATTCTCATTGCCAACCACGAGTATACTCGTGTTTGATTTTTATACATGTAAATGATTAATTATGTCAAAATATGTATATTTATTTTGAAATAATAAAACTTAGATAAACAATAACACTCAAAACAGAAATGGCAATGGGAATAACCTCATACAATTTAGGCGTGGCAGCGAATGGGTTAAAAAAACTGCATGGTTTTACAAAGCTGTCGGGAGAAGATCGATCTTCTAGTTAGTATAAAATTTCAACACGAGATATATTATATCAGAATAATAAAAATTAATCAGAGGGGATAATATCTTTGAAACTTTTTGCATACCGTCAAATAAAGATATCATTAAAGCAAAGCATTGAACTCAAAGCCAGCATAAACTTATATTATCAATGTCTTGGATATAAGCATATTACTCGTAGAAAAAAAAATTTGAATCTTTTTGTCTACCAACATAAATCTAAATATCAAAAGAATTAAAATTTTAGTAATAAGGTTGTATACGAAATTACATTTATCTATAATCTTGTATTTTTATTAAATTATAAGTATTTATTTAAGTAAGTTTTTTTATTATATAATAAGTATTTAATTGTATAATTTATTGCTCATATATGAGGAAAAGTATATACCGATTGACAGTTAGTCCTTTGATAGATGTGGTTCAAAACTGGTTGATCTGCATCAATTGGTAATTAATTGGAAAATTGTTTGCATTAATTGGTAAATTGTTTGCATCAATTGATAATTAATTGGTAAATTGGTCGAATAAATTGGTAATTAATTGGTAAATTGGTTGAATCAATTGGTAATTAATTGGTAAATTGATTGCATAAATTGATAATTGGTAAATTGATTGCATAAATTGATAATTGGTAAACTAGTTGGTGGAACATTAGTTGGTAATTAATTGGTACATTAATTGGTTGGTAATCTACATTATCTCCAGATCTCCATACCAGATTTTATCTAAATAGCTTTTTAAGCTTTATAATTACCACGTTCACTTGTATTTGGAGAGTCGACAGTATAGACTTTGTGATTATATTTCATTCAATCTAGCATGGAATCTTATAAGCTTTATGTAAAGATCGTAAATTAAATTTCATCCATCTAGATCATAGAATCTTTGAGTTATCGTATTCATAAATACAAATAACTTCTAATATGTTTTAGGGTTAAAAAAGCAAAAATCGGGGAGATTCATCAAAATTTCGATTTTTTTTTTACGATTGTCAAAACTTTCACTTTGCCTATTTCATATAAGAATTAAAATTTAAAATACACTCACTTTTTCTATAAATAGTAAAATTATGAGAAACTGATAAAAAAAACTAGAAATAAATTAAAATTTTAATCACAGCATATTTACGTATTTCCTTGTATAAAAAATATGACAAAGAGAATGCATTATCATAGGCTTATATCTCGGCTGTAATCTTCCTTAATTTTGAAAACCTCATTTTCAACATTATGTATCTCTGTCAATAAACATGTCAATTAAAGAACACTGAGTTCGACAGACGAATTCTGAACGAAGTAAATTCAAAATAACTATGCTTTTCTTGCTGTACTTATGAAAATGAACACAGTAATGACAAAATAAAAAAAAAGTAAATGGATCAAATTTTCTCAAGATATTTAAGATCTAAAGTGCTGATATGCATTCAATGTTGAGCTAAGTTCGTCAAAGGATTTACCGAATGTCCATCAGTAATTTCGTTCGTGTGTCTGTCTGTAATCCCAAAAACCGAATAACTCAATATTTAAATATCTAAAATTTGGCCTACGATTTTGTGACTACAATTCTAATTCTGTGTAAAATTCTGGTTTAAATCGGTTGGTAAACAGTCGCTCAAAATGAATGATCGGTTTTCATATTCTTGTGTATTAACCGGAGAATTGAATATCAATAGTAATATATGTGTTTTAAAAAAAGCCATGCAACACCAAAAGAATTCGAATCCTGATTACACTGTGATGCCCAAGTCGAAACAGGCCGTTCCACACACAACATAATACCAAAAGTTTCTCTCTACGCTGCCAACTGAAACAGAGCGAATGTCCTTTTCTTCACTGGGCACGGCCCATTCCCGACATACCAACACAGATTCCATCCATCCAACTCTCCTTACTGTAGCTGTGGGGAGATATGATCGCCAATCCACTATGCCACAGAATGCCTACTCACTCTCTCATGGCACATGAGAAGGCCAGAAAGAAGTCTTGAAGAAGAATGGTACAGGAGAGTTGCTTCGAATGCCCTTTTCATGCGGCAAGATCCACTCCATAATAAACCATATTCATAAATACCAAGAACTCTTCAAGACCTACAATAGCTGAGACCAAAATTTCCCTCGAGAAAATCAACCAAAATTATAAAAAGTCCCTCAAAAGGGCAGATCTCATGATGGAAATCAAGACCCCAGGACCCAGATGATCACTAAGTATTTCTGACTCTATAGTGATTGTTTATTTGTCATACATACGTTCACAATTTAACTTGTCAATTCCCCCCCCCTTTTCAGTTGTTAATCTAATTCCCCTGTAAGTTCAACCAATAATCGCAATTTGTTTCAGTATTTTTGTCCCCTCTGTCCAGTTATAACTTCAGAAAAAAAAATTGAACATATTCGTGTAAGATTTGAAGCCGATGGCATTTTCTCTGGAAATCCCTGAATGCTGTATCGTCTCTTTTTTCTCCTTTTTCCTTTTTTTCTCTCTCTTTCTCCCATCTTGTGCTCACCCAACTGGTTAGATAACTTAGCGTTACAGGCACCGGGGGCACAGGATGTCGTTATATTACGTGGTGCCCAACAAGAGAAGGTTTTGTTTGCCTCCCCTCTAACCTCGGCACTCACCTTAGTACTAGCCTGGACTTGAACGCACAAGAAGGCGTTTAATCCAACCATTTATAAGTGAATTGAGGGCCAAGTATTGTATTCGTTACTACTGCTATTATTAATCGTTACGTTATTATTAATCGTAATATATTACTCGTAAATACTACTACTACTATTATTATTAACAAACTAGTGGAATTGTACATAACAATATGTAGCTTCGAAATGGTATATTAATTTATATAAAGTGCTAGCTTTTGCATGAGACTTCGTACGCGTGGAAATTTTAATGTGTATATGAGAGAACTGACGTTCTGATCACAATATAAAATGTCCTCAAACCGCATGCATGCTTGAATTTTCGACGCCAAATGGAGCAACGCAAAGGCGAGAATTTTCTACGCCAGTTACTGTAACGCAATACAGAGTCAAATACAGATTTTAATTCAAAAGTGCTTCAGAATGAATCCAAAATATCGATTATTTAACAATTTTTAATTTTAAATGCATCAAACACTAAGAAAATTAACAGAATTGTTCGAAATAATCGGTCGAAAAGAAGCTAAGCTTAACCTCATTAGCGTGGAAAGAAAACAAACCTAAATCTTTCTTATTTGGCGGTTTCGAAATGAAGATTTTTGGCGTGAAAGTTAGTTTTTAATCAATAAAAAATTAACCACTCAGTTAACCGGAATAAATATTAGCCTATGTTCTTCTGTAGACTATAATCTATCTCTGTTCTAAATTTTATCCAATTTTGTTCAGTTGTTCTGATGTGATTGCTTAACATCATCCATCCAAAATTTCACATTTATAATAGCAGTAGAGATAAAGAGATAAGATAATATGGAAACATTTTAAGACAACTTATCTTAATTTTTATGCTATAGCGAAATTTGTTATTGGAATTATCGTTTGCCTGATTGTTCATTTCTGAAGCAATCAGAAATTCATATAATACTTATTTCATTTATTGTGGCAATATTAGAGAATCTATTATTTTGTTCCTTTTCTTAATCAAAGAATGACTTCTGCTATCCAATCCCACCCACTCATAATAAATGAGGCCCAAGATGAAAAAGAAAGACAAATGGTATTACTACGTGCACCGCATACTAAAATTAAGATAAATCAGACTAGGTAAAAAGAATGGTCTTTCGTGTTTGCTCCTGCAGTACAAATTTGAGAAAGGAGCGATATTTTAGCTCGAATTTTTCCTTCGCTATTTGCGTGCAAATATTTCAATAAACAGAAAATATTCTGCGAGCCGTGCCCTTTTAAGTGCCAAGATTTAGAATCCTGAAAATTTTCGATCCGTGACTCCATTTTGAAGTTGTGGTTTTCTTTTTAATGATTGTATCTTCTCAAAACTAGCAACGAAAGTTAATTAGAAAAATTGGAATAAGTCAATTAAATCCAAATCACTTCCTTAATAATTTTAGCTTTCATAGTATTTGAAGAAATTTATTCGATTATTCAAATTTGTGTTCCATTCAGCAGAATATTTCAATGATGCAAAAATTGTTCTTGTTGCATCGAAATAAACACATTGAATTCACAAATACAATATCGTTCATAATATTTGAGAAAATATTATTTCTGATTAAGCTATTCATCAGACGTAAGAGTATCGAATGCACATAACTTATTTGGAAATAAAACGGAAAGAACGGCAAATCGCAAAGAATTCTATTATAATATTAGGGTAAAAAACTGAAATAAGAATAAACGATTCAAATTGTTCGAGCAGATGTTTTTAGTTTCTGTTCTGAGAAAATTCGTAAACAGACGATTTTAGTTGGAATAAAATAATTTGATAAGAATCAAAAAAGATGAAACATTATCTGTTCATAGTTCACTTTAAAATAATCTTTTCTTAGCAATAACGATGCTTTCAATTATGAAACGCAATTTAATTCTTTAATGGTTGTTTATTTGTCAATTATTTTTAATTTTCTCTTCTAACAAAATAGTTTAATAAATGTTCAACTCAACAAGCAAAAAAAATGTATATTAATCAGTATTAGGGTTACTAGGAAAATTATTCCACTCTTTTGGGGGTTACCACATTGACGACAAACTCGGTAGCACAGGATTAAACTAGGATTAAACTTTTAATTTTTGGGCGATTCCTGCCAAATCTTGTATGTTTAAGTACCCATAATTTCCAAAACTCTGATGTGAGCCGAAAATCTTCACAACATAAATAATATTTTCTTAAATTTTAATCAATAATAAATATATTTTCTTTACAGGAACTCTTTTTATTCAAGAATTATTTTTCTGGAAGAATATCTTGAAAAATTTTAATATGTCTAGAATGAAATAGTCTATCGATTCAACTTTTAAGAAGTTGGTAATATATAAAAGTTTAGAAACTTTTAATCTTTAGAAATGATCGCCAGGGTCGTATCTAATTCTCCAAACTATTATACCATTCCAGTGGGAAAAGATTCGAAACCAGACATAAAATTTGATATGCAACAAACCCATTCATAGAATTACGGAACTTCGAATGAATTGTGCCTGGGACATCCCTACCTTCCCAACCCATCCCCGTCCTTTTTATCTTCCTATACTGAAATAAATCCTATAATGTATGTTTGGGCAGTTTGGGGGGATCAGACGCTCTTCATTTAACGGCATCGTTTTGCTTTAAAATGTTTGGAGCTAAAGCCAGGGGAACATGGTTCATAGGGGCTCTAAAAATTGCCCAAAGAAGGCAGATGAATCTCTTTCTACGACATGCCATGCACAAATTTTAGTATTTAATTTTTTAATTCGTATTTACGGATATAGATAATGCATTAATTATAAGGGTTAGTTTAGTTATATTAATGCTATAAAAATAGAGGATATATAGCTTAAAATCTATGACTTATTTTTTTTTTGCAAAGTATTTTGAATAGCTGTAAAAAGGTCAGGAAAAATATTTAAAAAATTTTGAATTTTTTTTTTCATGAAATTAAAAAAATACACCAAATAGCTCCATTTGGAATGAAACAATGTCCTTGAAACACAAATCCCATTATAAAAAGTATGCAACAAAAATAAAAGTCAATTTTTAATATTACATTTTCTACAATACAAAAAAATATTATTCGATTGTATTTTTAATGGTAGAATCATTGATACAATAGACATCTTAGTACTTTTTCCAAAGTTTTCAGTTTTAATCTCATTCTAAAACTACCATTGCTTATAAATCGGAGTTTTGTGAGATTGTTTTATCAAAAAGCATTTTAAAAAGGATTTCTAAATACTCAATATTTACTTGTGTAACTGTGATGTGAAGCTAATAAATGGAAATAAAAAAAATTGAAACCAAATGACTACACAATTCACTATAGGGATAATCGAAATCCAATTAAATACTTCGTATATAATTAAAATGTAAGAAAGTTCATAAAAACGAATTTCAAAATAAAAATATGTTTTATAATTAAATATAGAGTTCTCTGTATTGTTAGTGGCATACTTTCTGTTAAATTTAGCTAGGCATCTATTAATTTTAACTATGCATAAGTTTTTTCGTTCCATATATAATAACTTCTATTTCATTATTTGTCAGCATCAAGGATTTTTGAATCATATTTCTTGGCAGTATTATACGCATATTTAAGATGCTATCTATGTAATCAAAGGTACCTTTTTTTCGGGTTTAGATTTATTTTATACATATTGTTTTTTTTGTATTTTCATTACGTCAAAATAAAGGCATATTTCGCATCATTATTAATTCTTTAAAAGAATTCTTTAGTTTTGAGTAATTTTAAGCAAACTTCTTTTTCTCAGCTCATCCATAATTAACTACGCATATGCAGTTATTCACAAGTAATTTTGTAGTGCAGTTAGATGCTGATTTATAATAGCGATTTTATATGTATAACATCACAATAGATATATGGTTTGCTATTTTAAAACAATATTTTTAATTAAAAAAACGCATATGCTGTTTTACAACAAAAGTAACAATATAATTCGGATATAAGTAGTAAAATACAATTTAAAGTAAAATTTTTTGCCTTTTCTTGTATAAACTGATTCTTTTAATATTTAAAATCTTTGTAGCTTTCCAATTCCTTGAATAGCCCAAAATATAAAATATAGTTATAAATATTATTATATATAAAGTGAAAATAGAGTATGAAATTTGAAAAACAAAACATCAATTTTCTCAACAGGGATATAAATCAACATGAATCGCAAAATGAATTCTAATATTTTCTACAGACCGGCATTTATATATTATTTGGGAGTTACAATAAATTTTTCCACTTTCTCAATCTTGTACTTTATCCAAACTTTGCTTTTACATTAACATTTCATGCCTTATATTATGTATTACCGTTAACTGTTTAGAAATTTCGGTAACGTGACGTAATCCTCAAAGAATTTTATTTTTCAAGATGATTTCAACAGAAGTTTAATTTTGCTCTGTATTTTAACCCAAAGTTAAAAAATTAAAAGATAATAAGCATTTTTTAGAGTTGCAAACAATTAGTTTTTTTACGATAAAAGTTATTTGAGATTGCGATTGTGTTCCATCACATGCGATTTCAAAATTATCAAATAATTCGCATTCACTATAAATTATACAATTTACTTATTTAAATAATCTATCTAAAAGTGAAACTATCATTTGATTCTCTTTATCAGTTTTTTTATTCTGAATATTAATTAACAGCTTCTTCCATTTTAATCTTTTTTTTGCCATTTTTTTAAAAAAATCTAACGTTTGCTTTATATTGAATAAAGGAATATTTTCAGCAAAACAATAAATTTACAGAAAAAAAATGGCAACTTTATTTGCGATAATTTTCTGCGCTTCATTGCCTTGAAATTATTTATGCGAATTAAGAGTTCAAATTGCAATAAAATAAGTATAAATTCGGATTCGTACCTTTAAATTTTCTTTTAAAAACAGTGAATCTGACGATCTTTTTCTCTTTCTTTGCTAATAACTGAAAAAATGTGCTTTAAATGGCAGTGACTCTTTGTAATTAACACTTATTTAGGATTCCCATTGCGAACACTACAATAACAGTCTGTCCAAAACTAAGTCCAATTGCACTGATTTCGATCTAGCAGAAGTTATGCCGGGTTTACCCTCGGCCAGTAATAAGACGGCAAGTCAACAACGCATGCGCAGAAAGAGTGATTTAATTTATGTTTGCCACAATTTCATAAGACAGATTCAGGTATTCCATGCTTGGCTATAGATTGCCGTTTTGGCGTTCCTGGATTTTTCTTTTTCGCAGCTAATCGTAGTGATGATGATGATGATGTCGTGTCCGCTTTTTACCGCAGAAAGAGGGGTGCAGTAGCTTCTGAGGGTATGAACCCCTGAGCACCCGAGAGCAGAAGTCTAACTTCTAGCTCATATGAAGATGAAACACCCACACATACGCTTTCACAGCCCCTTTTTACAGGGGGTCACATTCACACATCTCACAGATAGCACACAGAAGAACAACCATGCCCGAACCGGGACTCGAACCCGGGACCTCCCGAACACGAGGCAGACGCGCTACCTCTGTGCCAGCAAGCCGGCCGCTAATCGTAGTAAAATAAAGGAAACTTACACACAAAAAAAATTTGATAAAATTTTAAAAACGTCGAACATAACTAAATTTGAAACGCTTCAGAAAAGAAATATCGAATAATTTTTTCAAGGCACAACTTCGCATTAGAAAGAATAAAGAGCAAAAAACGTTGGAATCAATCAGCGATAAGTGATTATTTTTTTCAATCAAATTTTTATTGTATGTATTTTTCTAATTTTCTGTTAGCTCTCATTAAATTTGAAATTTAATTTAAAGCAAAAGTGACTAAACTTCTACTAATAGAAAAAAGTTTTTGCTGAAACCAAGCAAGTTTTTCGAAAAGTAGGAACACAAAAAGTAGCATCAGTCAAAATTGACATCTTATGAGAATACTTTTTTATAACTTATGCAATATCTCAATAAATTACTCCATAAGAATTGCTCTGATTCACCATTAAATTGTAATTTTTAATTTTATTTCAAAAGGATTTAATTTAAATAAAATAAATATTAACATTTTATTTTTTTCAGTCAATATATGCGCATGCGGAAAAAAATTATGAAGTCTTAAAAAAGCATGAAAATCTATCTTACTGCTTTTGAAAATGTATGGTATGTTTCATCAAATTAAAATTCAGAAATTAATAATTTGATCCATTTTTTCCTTTTAACAATCCACTTATTCATTGTAATGTCCCTTTGTCTTATTCATAGAATGATTACTGGATTGTTATTTTTCGATCATTAATGCTTTTACTATATGTTGTTTTTGTTGTGTCAAATGGCACTTGTCATGGACAAGCCCGCCGCTGACCCAGCAGCAGATTTAAGCCGAAAAGAGCATCTCTTGTTTTTTGAAGTAGCGCCAACTAGGGCCAAGAGTACGACTTAGCTACACACTCACCACATTCGCTTGCACAACCCCTTTTTACAGGGGGCAAAGTCACACATCTCACAGATAGCACATAGAAGAGCAACCATGCCCGAACCGGGACTCCCAGAACACGAGGAAGACGCGCTACCTCTGTGCCAGCAAGCCGGCTTTTACTATATGTAAATGAGGTTATTCCTTTCTCTCCCGGGGGGGGGGGGAGACCTCAAAATGAGGATGAAGTTCTTTCGACATGGTGGATGGAAATGGTGGAGATTTAAAAATATCATATACTTTTAAAATAATACTAATACCATTTTTAAAAGTTCACGTTTATAGTAACTCCTGAAATTAAAATAAAAAGTTTTAAATAGAGCAAGCTCCCGTGTATATCAAAATATTGTCAAAAAATCAATAACAAAAAAGAAGCGTTTTAACATTTAAAAAATCATTATTATTTTCTTAAAAAAATAAGTTACTAAATTTTAAGACCATTGATCTTCCATTCGTGTTGTTGTTGTTACTTATGGCACTTACCATGGACAAGCCCCCCGCTAATACAGCAGTAGATTTAAGCCGAAAGAAGCTACACAAGAGTACGACTTAGCTACACAATCACCACATTTGCTTGCACAACCCCTTTTTACAGGGGGGGGGGGTACAGTCACAGATAGAATACAGAAGAACAGCCATGCCGAAATCAGGATTCGAACCCGGGTTTCCCAGAACACGAGGAAGACGCGCTACCTCAGTGCCAGAAAGCCGGCACTCTTCCATTCATTCATCTCAATATAATGTCCATGGCCCTTACAGTAATTAAAAATTGCTCTGAAATATTTTATTGTGAATTAGTATCTTTTTCCCGATAGTATTGTGAATTTTCTGCGATGTTTATGTCTCATAAGTCCGCGAATACTGTTTGTTTCAGAGTCCGGAGAGACCACTTTTCGATGATTTTATCTCGTTAAAAGGAGAGGCGCGGAAGGATGAGCGCATTTCTGAAATTTTTTGTCATTCTTTGACCTCGATTTCGTTCTATTACATACTTTCTCGTTCATTTTTTTCACGTGTATGCGCGTGAATATAGTGCCGTTTTTGACATTATTACTTTAATTCAGTTTGCGAGTAATCCAAGCCTATTTTATTGTTAAATGTAAAAATCTCCTCTTTTTATCTTTATCCTTCCACCCCTATTTTGATTAATTAAACTCATCCTAACGCATGCTCAAAAGCTCGGAGGCTTTTGGAATCCATTGTGAAGCCATAATTCAAGCTTACTTTATTGTTAAATGTAAAGATTTCTTCTTTTTATCTTTATCCTTTCACCCCTATTTTGGCAAATTAAACTCCTCCTAACGCATGCGCAAAAGAGAGAAAGGTTTTAGAATCCGTTGTGAAACCATAATCCATGCTTACTTGATTGTTAAATGCAAAAATCTCCACTTTTTTATCGTTATCCCTACACCCTTATTTTGACGAATTAAACTCCCCCTAACGCATGCGCAAAAGGGAGAAAGGTTTTAGAATCCATCGGCAAATAATATGTTGAATTCTTTCCCTTTCTCTTCTCAATTCTTTAAGTTGATATATTATCGCCGAAAATAATTCATTCAATTATTTCTTATTATTATTTCTTAAGATATTATCAATCATCACAATTATTGGCATCATTTGTGTTTGTTATTATATAAATGAGACATCCAATAAATAGGTGAGAACGCAAGAAAAGTAATGAATAGTCATTCAAAAACTGATCACAAAAAATTTATCAAAAATTGACACGCCGTATCATTGGAAAATAAATACACTATAAAAATTTTAATTTACAAGTTAATATCTCCAAACATCAAACGCAACTCATAAATATTTCAATATATGAATTTTTATCAATGCTTGGTCAAAAACTTCAATTAATCTCTTGCCAAAAATTAATCCCATAAAACCACTGACTGAAAGATGTTCCATTAAGCAACAGACATGGCAGTTTTCAGAGATAAAAAAATTATGACAATCCTTCTTTTCCGCATCGGCGACTTTGCGACATATTCCGACAAATTAAAACCCAGAAAAGGAATAACAATTAGATGCGTTTTCCCCTAATCCCTGAACCACTCCATTATTCATTGCGATGTCCCCGTGTGTTATTCGGGGGGTCGAGTACAAGTCCGAATTTATTAGATTATTGTCTTCCCGACCATTAAGCCCCCTTGCTATGCAGATTAGGGTTCCTCCCGTAATAAGTTAAACGTTCGGTGCAGTTGTCTCTTTTCTTGGTTATTTCTTTCTTTAATGAAATGAATGAGTGATTTTTGTTTCTTTTCGGAACAATGAGAATTAATGATAATTCTAATTAAGACGAATTAAAATTTCTTTTATTCGATGCGTATTCAGAAGTTTATTTAGTTTTGAATGTAATTCGTTTAATTCTGTTCGACGAATTTTTGGAAGTCTGGGTTCAAACTGAAGGAAGTTAATTCGTTTTAATTTAAATATTTTATTTTAAGCGACTGTTTTGAAGTGCAAGTGCATTTATTATCGCAAATTAAGGTGTAAAATAATTGTGGTATTTGTAAAAGGCTAAGCTATGGAGTTGTGTTAAGGTATGCGACTACGTTGGGGGTTGAAAGCATTTAAAAAATGTTCAAAAATAGCTATATTATAGATTATTTACATATATTAAGTGTTAAAAAAATATCCGTGAAAATCAAAAAATACATGATAACTGGAAAAAGTTTTTAAAAAATTGTGTAATCGGGATTTTTAAAGTCAAAACGAAGTAAATAGTAAAAATCTTTTACTATAAAAATGTGTTAAATATTTCGCTTAAAATTATACAGAGGGCTTAAATATTATATTATCTAGTTTCTGAAATTAAAAAAGCTGTATTTTTAACTTTTATTTAAATATTTCGACTCCACTGATAAATAACATAATATTTTCCATTGTTTACATCATTGATAAATTTTTATAAAGCACTAAAACAAATATAAAATTTTCTACGTGAATTTATTACTTATTCTCCAATTCAAGAACTGTATACTATATTGAGAAAATATTACGTTGTTATTGTAACTAACGGCACTTGTTGTTACTTGTGGCACTTGTCTATGGACAAGCCCCCTGCTGATACAGCAGCAGATTTAAGCCGATAGGAGCATCTCTTGTTTTTGAAGTAGCGCCAACTAGGGCCAAGAGTACGACTTAGTTTCACACTCACCACATTCGCTTGCAAAGCCCCTTTTTACAGGGGGGTACATTCACCCATCTCACAGATAGCACACAGAAGAACAACCATGCCCGAACCGGGACTTGAACCCGGGACGCCCAGATCACGGGGAAGACGCGCTACCTCTGTGCCAGGACGCCGGCAGAATATATTATAATACATTTGAATGAAAATTCATTTTAATTATGCTGAATGCATCTTAATTTACGATGGTTTTCGTAAAAAAAATTCAATCAAAGATTCGAATGTAAACAGCATCTAGAAATTAGAAAGGGCCTTAAAATGTTTGTAAATTCTAATACAAAAATTAGAGTAACTTCCCCCGAAAATGGAATTAAAAACAAATGTTAAAGGTTTATAAAGACACCTGTTTAAATATTAAGAATATTATAAAATAAAGAAAATTTATCTTTTCGTAATTAAAGCATTAATTTTCATCTTCTGAGCATAATTCATCTACTTTAAACGAATTTAGGCTTCTTATTTTCATATTAGTTCCAATTATTTATGTCAAATTCTTTTTGAATTGATATATCTAAAAATAATAGAGGAAACAAGTATCTCTTCAGATTTAATATACTAATCGACCACAAAGTTAGAAAAACAGTGAAATAACTACTTAAACATTAATACGGTTCAGGCAGTAAAATTTTAGTACAAACGTGATAAAAAACTGTTTTCAATTTTTAATTAACGAAAATCACTAAACTGGACTCGAAACTGTATGTGTAATGATATATTAAACTCTTATTTCACTTTCTTGATTATTTTTTTTTTAATTTTTAGCTTAATTCAGCCATATGAAAGTCATTCTAAATTTTTTTTTTCCTAATCCCATTCTACTTTTTCTATTTAATTAAATCAAAAGAAGCTTTGTAAAAATGCTGCGCTACCAGTTCCACGTGCAGAGTGAAAGGATTGTAAATCGCTGATGTAAATATACGCTTCTTAAGGATTCCTGCGTTTCTGTTCTTATGGTCAACAGGTGTGAGGATTCCTGTAAAATTTCGATACGTGTTTATGAGAATAAGACTAGTAATAAAGGATTTCACACCTCGTTACCTTTCTCCCTTTTCCTGATTTCGTGTCCACGCTGTTTGTACATAGTGCGTATCTCGATATGGAATAAAACGAATCTAAAAATTCAACCTCATTCCTCATTGATTTCGGCCACGAATCTACCTTCTGCTTCAAACACAAAATCGTTATGTGTGTGTGTGTGTGTGTGTGTGTGTGTGTGTGTGTGTGTGTGTGT
>JAOUZG010015602.1:2139192-2150442 GCA_026289955.1 Argiope argentata | reverse complement strand
ATATCTGGAATTATATATAATATTATATATATATATATATAATGGGCAAAATTAATATTTTTGCGGTAGGTTTCTATTTTAAACGAGAGATATAAAACGTAAAACCAGCTTTATTTCCTGAATTCCTCGTGTGTGTGTGTGTGAAATAAGCTCAAAAATTATTTATTTCGAAAAATACAAAAATACTCAGTTCAAAGATATATTCACATTATTACCAGTATAATATCTGATTCCAGAAAATATAATAATATTTTTTTTACTCCAAATCTCCGACAGAATGCTAAATTACACAGAGGGATACGAAAGTGTTCCACAAAATCTTTGATAAGGTCAAACTTCTAAAGAAAATCAGTTTTACATCATTTGTAATAATAAATCAAAATGTGTGTTCCCGTATTTGGATATATATCGAAGTAGGTTTGTGTGAAAAGTGTGTTTATGTATTTGTATATGTGCATATGTTGCAGATTTGTGCACAAGCATGTAAACCAAAGTTATCAAGAAAATAAAAATTACATCTGAGAAAGCGGTTTTTAGACATTTTGATTAGACTTTTAATTAATTAACTTATAAATAAAATTTAAGAAATTTCTTACTTTCTCATATACATAATATAGAGAAAGCATAGCAATACTCGAAACATTCAAAGTTAAAATTTTGACAAATGTCTGCCATTTAAACTTCCCTTAAACAACCCATTTTTGGAATATTTCTGTTTGCCAGAGACAAAAATAACCTTAAAACGCTTCGAGGTAGATAGTTGAAATTCGGCATATGGTCTTTACAACATATTTGCAGATTTCTGTCGAATTTCGAGTAAAATATGTTCAGAGAAAATCCAGTTGCTCGAATAAACGTTGAAACGATTTTTACAATACTAAGAGCGTTAGGTAGATAAAATTCCGGTTATTTAAGCCTAATCAGCGTCTCTTGTTTTTTAAATAGCGCCAACTAGGGCCAAGAGTACGCCTTTTGATACTCACTCATCACATTCGCTTGCACAACCCCTTTTTACAATGGGTGGCACATTCGCACACCTTACTGATAGAAAACAGAAGAACAACCATGCCCGAACCCGGGAAGCCCAGCTCTCGGGAAGGAGACGCTACCCTTATGCCAGGATGCCGGACCACTGAAGTTTAAATGCCCGAATTTTACAAAAAATGATCAATCAGGTTTGAAAACACCCACAAATTCGCATAAGAAATCATTTTTAAGCTTGAAGCCCCTAATAGATGCCAACAATTATTTTCACTTATGAAAGGTAAAGACATATTTATTACCTTTGATGATTTGTTCTCAGATAAAGGCTAACGACATCCACTTTCGATTAATTTTGAAAATAATACAATCAATGATAATCATTGCAAAAGTTTCAGATTGATTAATGTGACAAAAGAGAAGGGGAAAACCTTAGAGTATTGAGAAAAGAACTTTTCTTTCCTTTTTTTTCATACGCTCTTCTTGAAATAGATGTCTGTAAAAATCAAGGCTTTTGTTTTCTTCCGGCCCATATAAATCTTGGCATTATTTATGTATCCTATAAAAGTACTTAACTTTTATACACTCGACTTAATGCGAATCAGGGAATTCAATTATGCACTACGAAATTAAACGAAAATCCTTTCAAGAATTTATATTGCTGGAATCAGTGATGAACAGAGTTACACAAAAATTGCGACTTGGAGATATTCCAGTAAATAAAATTTTCTAACACAATCAAAAAATGCACTCTCGAACTTCAAGGAATTTTCAGAAAGGGTTTTAAAAGTCCGTGACCGACATGAATTTTGACGAAATTCAATTGGGCAGTTAAAGAACATTAGTTTAACAAGATTTATCTCTGCGTTCGAAGCTGCTGAATATTCTATTGGGACAGACATTTAATTCTGTATGACAGTCAGATGACAAGACCCTCTCCCCCTTCTTCACTCCCACCATGTTCTCCTATTCGAAAATGCATTCCATTTCAACGGAAATGCTTTCGCCCCGACGAATTCACTTTGGTCTCTAGTTCAGCAGGATTTCAGTTGATTAAGGCATTATGGGACAACTAATGAACATCGTCTGGAAAAATTTAAAGATTCTATTCGTTGACTAATCAACCGATGTGTGCTTTAACAATAGTATTTTTGCCACGCTATTGGCACAGGGGTAGCGTGTCTGGCCCGGGTTCGAGTCACGGTTCGGACCTGGTTGTTTTTCTTCTGTGTTCTATCTGTGAGATGTGTGAATGTGCACCCCTGTAAAAAGGGGTTGTGCAAGCGAATGTGATGAGTGAGTAGCAAAAGTCGTACTCTTGGCCCTCATTGGTTCTACTTTAAAAACAAGAGACGCCCATTGGGCTTAAAATCGCTGACGGCCTTCATCATGCATGTTCATGGCAAGTGTCATTAGTAATAACAGCAGTAGTTTTTACATTAAGATTAGGTTGGTTGTTGGTGACATTCCACCAGGTTTGTACAACTTTGATGCTGACAGTATTATTATTAAATATTGTTGCTTTTCTTGATTACGCAATGATTTATTTGATGTGAAGATTATAGAAAAAATAATTTCAAGAAATATTTAATTTATAAGAAAAAATAATTTCAAGACACAATTTTTTTGTGGCCTGTTGGTTAACATTAAAAACAAAACCATATCTGGCTTCCTGGAATCGGGGTAGCGTATCTTCCTCGAGAGCTAGGCGTCCCGGGTTCGAGTCATGATTAGGGTTTGGTTGTTCTTCTTCTGTTTTCCATGTGTGAGGTGTATGAATTCGACCCCCCCCCCTCCTGTAAAAAGGGACTGTAATGAGTGACTAGCTAAGTCGTACTCTTGGTCCCAGTTGGTACTACTTCAAAACAAGAGACGCTCCTTTCGGCTTAAAACTCTTTGATGCATCGACAATGCTTGTCCATGGCAAGTGCCACTAATTACAACAACAACATAGCAAAAGTAGGCCTGCTATATTGTAGCATATGATTACGCCATAATGTAGCTGGCCTAGAGCACTACACATAAAATTTCTCGGGAGAGAGCAGAGGTCACACTCCCCCAAGTACAGGAGCCAAATTCGCTTCTGCTGGAAAAAAACAGAATAGAAATAGCTTCAACAGTCAGACCACATGGTGTTTACTTGATTGGCAGCTGGCTCCGCCCAAGAAGATCACATGGTTAACTGATTTCATAACAATAATGTCTAATCAGGCTCATGTGCAATTTAAACCATACTTTCAATAATCTTGTGGAATAGAATGGAATTTCTACTAGAAATTTTTTATTATAAATATTCCGGCATGTATCAAGTAGCAATTGATTTTAAGATGCAGATTGCAACTTAAAGATGTTTGTAATGTGTCAGAAAAAAATACTATATCCAAAGAATATATGTCTTGCATATCTAAATATGGTAATATGTCTTAAGCAGAGAAACTCAAACTTCTTCCGAAATAATCATAGTGTATCAGCCAATATTGACTGTAACCGGAACTGCTGCGCCACCTAGACTAATGAGCGCAAACCGCGAAAACACCAGTAAATCTCAAGCAACGGGCTGAAATGCATCTCAAACTTTTCTATGTGTTTGTGTAATCTTTAAAAATATCTTGTGTTTTGTGTAACTTACCTTTTTTTCCCAATAAATAATTGTTACACTAACCTATTTTGTTAGAACCCCCGAACACCCCACCACAATAGTATATAAATCAAAATTTCTATTCACGATTATTTTTCTATTGAAAAATCTATTCATGATAATATAAAAGGCTGTTGCTATATAAAATTTCAATCTTTTTATAATTTTAAATATATAGTATATCCTCTAAGAGGATTTGAAGCACAGCAACTTTCAGTATTTATTAAATTATATAGCATTTTATAGTATTTAGATAACAGTTAATAAAATAGCATTTTTCATTTTCATATGCAAATATCGGCAACAAAATAAAACATGGTTGTCCTTTTTTCATGTATAAAATACAGAAGAAGTATCACAACAGTCAAAAAATTTGAACCGGAAATTTTGACAAATGTCCACATTTCAGATCTTCCTAAATTCAAAAAACTGATTTTTAATGTTACATCTAACGGCCAATCTGTTTGTGAATTCGACAACTCAAAAACGCTTTGAACTACACGATTAAAGTTTGGTGCACAGAATTATGGTCAAGCTTGAAGATTTCTATCATATTTAGAGCAAAATTCATCAACATAAAATCAATCTGCCGGCCTGTCCAAGTACAAGAGAATTTAAAATTTATAAAATACAAGCAAATAGAGCTGTGTAGATAAAAATTGGTACACAGGTTTATCATCTACAATAGATATACTAATCAAAGTTTTTAAATCAAATCTACCAAAAGGTCGATCGCCTATAGGTCTATACATTCTCATTCTCATGCATACATTCTTAAATCAATGAAATTCAGTATATTATATTCTGACTACAAATGTATTTGGTGTCAAATTTTGCTATTCATTTGCCAACAACGAGAGGTTCAAAATGTGAATTCTTACAATAGATGCATCAAAAATTCTAAATTCACATCAAAAATTTAAATTTTGTTATTATCGTTTATCAATACTTGGTAAGATATTTGCGACCTTACTCAATTTCTACAGCTTTATGCGCGGTAGAGGGTACAGAAAAGGTATTAAAGGGTTTGTGAGAAAACTTAGAGGAGACCACTCCCACTGTCTGTTTTATGTATCGTCATTGAGGCATTATGGCAGTAACTAAATAATCACTTGGATTCTTGCCCTAGTGTTGATTCTAAATCTTTATTGAGATTTCCAAGATACGTTGGAGTGCAGATCATACATCGCCCACAAATTTGCATTATGTATATTGACAACACCATTTGATCTTAGAGCTTATAAGAGTTTTTTTTAACCCTCTAAACACTGTTTTGACGCAATGTTCTTTTTTTTTTATTCATACCTAATAGCAATCTTTATAATCTGGTTATTCATCGTAATTAGAAATCATTGTAATTTATGTTGTTTCAGTCAATAAAAGCACTGCTAGAAATTTAGAAGTATAAATTTGTATGTAGTTCTCCCGTTCTATCAGCCATTATTAGTAAGTTTTTAATTATTAAATTTTAAATTAAAAATTTTAACTTATTAAATTTAAATAATTACATTTTAAATTTACATTAAAATTTTAAATTAACTTATTAAATTTAATTAAAAATTTAATAATCTATTTTAACTTATTAAATTTTAAATAATTTAAATTATTTTATTTAATTTTAAATTAAACAAGATAATAAAACTTTAAATTTACATTATTTTGTATATTACTTGTACATTAAAAAACTTAACAAGTACCGGAGTTCTGGCTCAGAGGTAGCGCGTCTTTCTCATGTTCAAGACGTCCCAAGTTCGATTCCCTGTTCGGGCATGGTTGTTCTATCTTTGAGGTGCGGGAATGTACCCCCGCCTGTAAAAAGGGAGTGTGCTAGCGAAGTAAACGTGACGCATGAGGTAACTAAGTCGTACTCTCGGCCCTAGTTTGCGCTACTGAAAAACAAGAGACGCTTAATTAATGTAGAATCGCTGACAGTCGTCAGCGCGCTTGTCCATGGCAAGTGCCGTTAATAACAGCAACAAACTTACCGAGTAATAAAACTTTTAAATTCATTAATTCAAACCAATCAGACACCTTGGGGAGTGTCCAGTGAATTCAATCTTTGAAAATATTTAAAATCATTCAAAATAGGGGTACTGCAAAATTCTAAAACTTGATCAATTTTTTCGAAGTTGATTTTAAAAGAAACTTATTTCGTTTAAAAATTTAGTGTATCTAAAATATTTTAATAAATATAACTCATAGGCCTAATATAAGCAAGATGTCTCAAAATTAACGGAAGATTTGAATTTGTCGCCATTCGTGCAGAAGAGTGTTCAAAGCCCTATGAAAAAAAATCATACAAATGCTTATAGCTTAGGGTTAGTAAAAATGGAGAGTTACACTATAGAACAACTTGTTAACGTAATATTAGAACAACTTGTTAACGTAATATTTAAATTAAATAAAAAATAATCCTTTAAATTTTTATATTTTTATTGAAGCTTCAAGTGCACAAGATAAGGTTATATATTGAATAATAGGTATATTTTTAAGTAGGGCTTCTATGATTTTGCTGACATATGCGCACGGTTTTGTCAAAACGTTCCATTATCATTTTGCATAAATGTGGCAGAATTTCGTTGATGTAGATTTGAAATTTCTTCCTTCAATGCATTTGGGCTTGTGGACCCGTTTTTTAAAAGCCTTTGACTTCAAATAACCATACAAAAAGATATCTAATGGTGTTAAATCCCTCAATATACGAGACCTGTTCACAAATTTTCGAATTGTGTCCACCAGACATTCATTGCTTTTGAAATACTACTCAACAATGAAAACGTGTTGTTTTATTTGTTTTAACGCCCCATTTTTACTAATACTAAACCATCAGCCGTCAAACAGTTATCTAACTATCAACTCTCAAATGTATTTTTAATAGGGTTGCCAACACTTAACTGCAAAAACGATGGCGAATTCAAATCTTACATTATTTTTGAGATATCCTTTATAAATATATAAAATACAAATTTAGATATTACTTTGCATCATATCAAATGAATAACTCAAGCACCTAAAAATATATTTCTTTACAACAATTATATCATTTTTCCAACCGAAAGCAAGTATCTGATTCAAAAGGCTTAAGAAGTAGAAAATGGGCCATAATTTTAAAAGTGCAGTGACAATTTGTACTTTCCATACAAGTTATCAATCCTATTTTTACTGTAATGTTATTCTTCAATGTCATAACAGTTAAAGACAACTTCAATAATTATTTTACGGATTCCTTATCTTACTGTTAAATTATAAATAGCAGACACTTTAATGTGTTTCAAGCAGAAGTATATTGCATTCGAATGTAATTACTTAATCTTTCGAAACCATGCAACTGAAGTGCACCTGAACATTATTGCGCATTTGTTTGTAACAGTTTCTAAATTTAAATGCAATTAGCTATTTCCTATTCTATTACAGTTTTCAAATATGATATTTCATGCATAATTATGTTATAAACAACTTGTTTAATAATTCGTTATTCTTATTAAACAGCTTTTAAATAATGCCTCTTATTAGATTTGGAATGGAAACAGGTTTCTTTTAAATTGAATTGCATCTCTCTACAATTTCTTAAACAATTCGAATCGCAAACGAAGATGTTTCTTTGCATCAGAAAAAGATATGCTTTTACATTTATTTAAAGCATTTTCATTAAATATTACATAATCTTTAAATAAACTTTATTCATTAAGAGGATTTCTATTATCATATCAGAATATGACATTGTTTTAGAGATGAGGTTTTGTGGCGTCAACAAAACCCGTAGGCGAAAAATAAAAATTTTATTATCTGCACGAGCATCTTAAAATACCAGATTTTAATAACGTGATGCAATCCCATTTACAAAAGCTCCGATTAAAAAAATAAGTTTATGACTATAGCAAATAAAACACCTATAAAAATGTCATTTAGAGCACGTGATTATATGAAATGAAATGAATTGGAAAGGTGATATTTTTTTCAACAATAAATGCGAGACAAAGTTTTTTGGATCGTTTGTTTGCAATACTAAAGTGACTCATTCAATGAAACCATTAAAATGAATAAAAATATAATTTAACTTGCACGAGCACGTGGTGCTTGGCCGTTCAAGAAATGATGGTCTGACATGATACACTGAAATATGCATAGCAGATTTCATTTTAATCTTTTATTTTTTTTAGAATCTTTGAAACATTATTAATAAAACTGCAAAAATTTTATTAATGATAATATAATTAATAAAGATATTTTTTATTTTTTATTTCAATTATTATTATTGAAATAATAATCGATATCGTATGATACTTTTAAAAAATAACTCTACTTATTTGAGGATATTCCACAAAACAATAACGCTTCCTTGAAATAATAAATTGCTTCAAATTTTAAATATGAAAGTTAATAATGCTCTAATAATTTTTTACTTTATTGTAAAAATCTCTATGAATTTTTAATAACTTGTTTTTACTTTATGCAAATATCAACTTTATTTTACTTCAGAATACTTATTCTGCTTTTAATAAAACTGCAAACGATATTTTTTTCGCTTAATTTATAATTGCAAAAAATAATTCTACTCAAAGTCAATTAAAAACATCTAATCTCTCTCGAAAACAATGTTTTTTAGAAGACTTTCATTAATTATTTGTATCGAATAATGAAAAAAAGCATTTTTTTAAAATAACTATTTTAAATTAAGCTCTAAGGATTCATGCAAAATACTAAACAAAAATCATTCAAAGTTCCTTTATATAAAAAGCCGACCTAATTTATTTTCTAAAAAAAGTATTTATAAAAAGTAATTTTTATTCAATGATCTAGATAAAATAATTTTTTATCGATTTGATATTTTTATCACTTGGTTATTTAAAAACCTGGGTTTAGAATTTTAAGATTCTAATGACGACAGATCGAATGCTTATATGTTGACTCAGCCGGTGGCAATTAGAGTTGTAACTCATTAAATTTGCATAATAATTATTCCTCTAACGAGCATCTGCCCCGCAGGAGAATGAGACAGATAATGAGTAAGGGTCTTATTCTCGACAAAACGCAAATAATTGCCAGGACTGATACAATTTGAGGAATTCTGCTTCTTTTCTTTCAAAATTTCACTTATGGTCTTTCGAGTAAAAAAAGTAGAATAGCATCTGAAAGCGATTTCTCGTTCATTTAGATAGCAATCTTCGCAGAAGAGAATATAATTTTCAATGAAAGATATATGTCAGCATTTAGTTTTCTTTCTTAAAATAAAATGTATTTTTAATTACATTTTTATTATTACCTTATTCGATCATTTAGCATTCAATGTTAGTGAATAAATATTTCTTATTATATTAAACGACTAAATGGTATTATATAAAGCGAATGAACAGTGCTTATTATATTAAACGATTAAACAGTGTTATATTAAGATATTAAACAATATGATATTAAACTATTAAGCAATGTTATATTAAGAAATTAAACAATATTATATTAAACGATTAGATATTGTAATATTGAGAAATTATACAATATTATATTAAACGATTAAATATTGTAATATTGAGAAATGAAACAATATTATATTAAACGATTAAACAGTGTAATATTAAGAAATTAAACAATATGATATTAAACGTTTAAGCAGTGTTATATTAAGAACTTAAACAATATTATATTAAACGATTAAACAATGTAATATTGAGAAATTAAACAATATTATATTAAATGATTAAACAGTGTTATATTAAGAAATTAAACAATATTATATTAAGCGAATAAACATTGTATATTATATAAATAGTGTTTGTAACGTTAAGCGATTAAGCAGTGTCTGTGAAACGATTAAACAATGCTATATTCAGCGATTGAAATTGTTAAGTTAAACGGTTACAATACGATATTACTCATTATATTTTACTGAATAATTTCTCACGTATTATAAGCGAATCATTAGGCTATTAACAGTGTCATTTTGAGCAAATAAACAATGCTATATCTGAAAGCTTTATGATATTAAACAATTATTATTGTTAATGTTGTGTTAATTGATGAAATTGTGCTGTTTTATTAAGCGATTAAGCAAATTTATCTTAAGTTACAAATAGAGTTATGTTATTTTAAGAGATTAAACAATATCATATTAAGTGAATAAACAGTGCTTATCATATTAAACGATTAAACAGTGTTATATTAAGAAATTAAACAATATCATATTAAGCGAATAAACATTGCGTATCATATAAAATGATTAAATAGAATTTGTAACATTAAGCGATTAAGCAGTGTTTGTTAAACGAGTAGACAATACTATATTAAGCGATTGAAATTGTTATGTTGAACGATTATAATACAATATTACTAATTATGTTTTATTGTGAAATTTCTCACGTATTATATTCAGCTTCTCGTTTGACTATTAACAGCGTCATTTTGAGCAAATAAAAAAAATGCTGTATCAGAAAGCTTTATGTTATTAAAAAATGATTATTGTTTGTGTTGTGTTAAATGATGAATTTGTACTGTTTTATTAAGCGATTAAGCAAAGTTATCTTGTTACAAATAGTGTTATGTTATTTTAAGATATTAAACAGTGTTATAATAAATGAATAAACAGTGCTTATCATATTAAACGCTAAACAATGCTTCTTATACCAAACGATTAAATAGTGTTACACTAAACGAATAAAAAGTATTATATTAAGTGAATAAACAATGCTTATTGAATTAAGAAATTAAACATTATTATACTAAGCGAGTAAACAGTATTATATAAACAATATATACTAATTATATTATACAAAATTATACTAAGTAATTAAACAGTGTTATACTAAGCGATAAACATTGTTATACTAAGAGATTAAGCAGTGATATACCAAGCGATAAAACAGTAAATGTTAAACTAATAAGTGATTGAAAATGTTATATTAAGTGATTATAAATTGTTATTACACATTATGTTTTATTGCATTATAACACATTATATTATGCCGCATTATCATACATTATGCTACACTGCATTATTACACATTACGTTACACTGTGCTATGTCCCAGTTATGAAAATCTATTATAAAGTGTCTCATTAGGCGATTAACAGTATTTTTTAAGCAAATAAACGGTGCTCTATTATGATAAGAATTTAGGCATTTTATTTAATATTATGTTGTTATTAAATAGCGTTATGTTAAGCTAAAAACAGTATTTTATTATTTTAAGCTATTAAGTAGTGTTATGTTATTTTAAACAACAAAATATTTTATAGCTATATGTAATTAAGTAGTGCTATTTTATGATGAATTATTAAAAAACAAAATATTGTATAAACGAATAAACAGTACAATATTATATTAAACGATTAGCATCATGGCATTACTTTAAGCAATTAAACACTTTTGTGTTAAATAATTCAGCTAAACAATGCTATGTTAAACGATTAAAATCTTATATTATGTTAAAAGATACAAGTGATATTATGCAATATTTAATAATTAAATACGAATATATTGTACAAAACGATTAAACGGTATTACACATAAAAAATCAGTCGCTGCTCTTGTAATAAAAACAACTATTACTCCTGTTGAACTTAACTCATGTTGAAGCACATAAAGTGTGCTTCAACAATTTTATTTTTACATCCTCTTTATATTTTGCAGTAAGAAA
>JAOUZG010015602.1:2119718-2138792 GCA_026289955.1 Argiope argentata | reverse complement strand
ATATATATATATATATATATATAACTTCTTCAAATTTTCAATCGTTAATAAAATATCCACTCAAGTTCAAATACACTTCTTTATATTTGTAGTGAATGACACTTAATGTTAATATAGATTTTCCAAATTTTAAAGCATTAATTAAATTTAATTAATGTTTTTTTAAATTCCTACGATTAATTTACACTTTATCTACATATATCTTGTTCAAATTTTTTCAATTGTTAATAAAATACTCTTTATTCAACCACTCAAATTCAAATACATTTTTTTAAATTTGTAATGGATAACAGTTTATCTTAATACTTTTTTTCAAATATTAACTCAATAATTAAATTTAATTATTTTTTTTTTAATTCCTACTGTTAGTTTACACTCTCCCTATATATATTTTGTTCAAATTTTCAATTGTTAATAAAATACTTTTTATTCAACCACTCAAATTTAAATACATTTTTTAAACCTGTAGTCGATGACATTTGATATAAATACAGTTTTTCAAATATTAATTCATTCATTAAGTATAATTAATTTTTAATACTTTAAATAGAGTTTTAGCAGTTTGTAATGAAAATTGAAATCAACAGGCAGCAGATCAATGGACAAAATGCGAAGATTTCAGTATTTTTCACAAAAAGGTGAAGAATGCGAGTTCAATTCTTTCGAAAATCAATAATTTTTTGATAAAGTATTTAAATTAATTGTAATTATTTAATAAAAAGTAACTAAAACCAAAAAAATGTTTACATAAGTAGAAATTGACTTTAATTTTTTTTATATTACTTGTTTAATTTTATTAAAAAGCAACTTGCTAAACACTGTGTTTTTTGTGCTTAGTTTCTTGGTTCGTAATTTTGAAATCTACCATCTTTTTACAGATCTGTTATTAGGTTTTCCTGCTTAGTTAGATTTCTAAAAAATGGAATTTTTACATGAAAGTTAAAAAAAAAAGATGCTAATGACGACAGGTCTTGGCATCTGCTTGGCGGTATAGTAACGCATTTGGCTATAAAAATGATTCGATAAGTACAAGAATTTCAGATATCTATTAGGAATCGATTTTAATTTCTTTTTGAGGATTTGATATTCTGTGACGAGAATCATAAAAATGGATGCCCATACACGAGAAATAGCAATTAAGGAATTTTCTCTCTAGAATGATTTCAAGACAAAAATGATTGACCTTCCAATTTTAGAGATAGCTCCATTAAAATCGAATTTCAGAGTTTCAATATTTATCTCCGAAAAAATGAAATCCGATAGACAATCTTTAAGCTAATTTTTTATCACTGCTAGATTTTCTAACCTTGGAGATTGGAGCTCAAGAACTGCATATTCGACTCTCATCAGAGTACAACGAAACTAAACTCAAAATCTATAATATTGCAAAAATATGGATAAAAGTTATTCCCTGTTACCTAAAATATAAAACTGAAAGAACGCTTAAGATTAAATTTACTTTAAAGCAACAGCATTATTTTTAAGATGCTATTATTTTAATGAAAAACATAAATATATATGACTGATGTCTGTAATATAAATAATTCTTAAGGTTGTCATAAAAGATATAAAATCTAAATATGGGATATTAACCATATGCCTTTCTTTTTCCTTTCAAATATCCAGCATTGGCTGTTTTTTGAAAGGAAAATCTAACAAAAATGGCCTTAGAAATATTCTCCCATGTATCATGCTAAAAGAGGATCTATAAATATTTTTGCTTTAAAAAATGATTGAAAATGGAGCACACAAATAGGTTTCTTTCGAAATATTAAATCGAATAAAAGAAGTACTGTTTGAACATTTCCATCTTTTTACTTGTCTTTCAGTGATAAATTGTAGAAGTAGAAGGTTTTGAAGCGTAACTATAAGTAATTTCTTAAGACACTGAGAAATATAGGAGAGGAAGTATTTAATTCTCACAAAACATTCAAAAATATATATTGGATAAAACCTAAGTGCATTACCGGATAAAAAAATCACATTGTAATCTATGATTGATGAAAACTATTCATCATTATATTTGCATTAAATTTGCATAATTTTTTGAAGTTTATACATAAAAGTAATCGTTTTAGACATTTCCATATGCGAAAAAAATTAAATGTAGGGTTTTAAATTATTGGTAATAATATTATCAATTTTTTAAAAGCAAATTTGTAAGTATCTTGAAGAAGAGATAATTGCGCTTTTTAAAAGCTGAAGAAATGCATTCAAGTATGAAATTGTGATCGATACTAGATATGTATTCAATATTTTAATATTATTCATTACTATAATATCATTTAATACCATAAAATTATCTATATTAATCATTCAACATCATAATATCATGATACTATTCAATATTATAATACAATACATATTATTATTCAATATCATAATATTATCCATATTATTATTCAATGTCATAATATTATCCATATTATTATTCAATATCATAATATTATCCATATTATTATTCATCATAATATTATCCATATTATAATTCAATATCATAATATTATCCTTAATATCATTTAAAATCATTATACTATTTTTAATGACAGTCTGATATCCCAATATCATTCAATTGCATAATATTATCTATATTAACTATTCAATCTCATATCATTCATCATAATATTATCCATATTCTTATTCAATATATCCATATTCTTATTCAAAATATCATTCAATGTCATCCTTAATAACAGTCTGTTATCATAATATCATTCATATCATGCCTTAATTCAATATCATGTCATTCATATCATAATATAATTTAATATATTATTCAATAACATAATATTATCTATATTAATTATTCAATACCACAAAATTATCTATATTAATTATTCAATACCACAATATTAATTATTCAATATGATAATATTATTCATAATATCATCCTTAATAACAGACTGATATTATGATATTCAATGTTATAATATCATTCATATCACAACATAATTTTGTATCATATTATTCAATATCATAATATCATTCATATCACAACATAATTTTGTATCATATTATTCAATATCATAATATCACTCTAATATATTATTAAAGATTATTAAAAGATATTTTCTAAAACAGCATGAAACTCATTTAAAAGTAAAATGGTGAACTCTGCTATTTTTGTATTTAAAAAATGAGAAGCTAATTCTAAAATTAAAAAAATAATTTATTTAATTCATTATGTTTTTAATTTTAAAAATTACTTTTAAATTAAAACATACATTTGTAATTCCTTTGTTAATATTACAATTTTGTTCAAAACTTTATAAATTCAATTTATAAATATTTTATTTAATAGTATATTAATTAATATATTATATAATATTAGTTTTGTATAGTAATGAATTAATTTTTATTACACGTAGTAAAGAAGAAAAAAATATTAGAATTATTTTCATCAATTTACATTTTTGGCATCACTGCTTAGTAAAGTAGATGATCAGCGTAGAAAAGAGAGCATGACTTTCCTCTTTCTTCCTTGTTTTTCTTGTAATTTGGGTAGATTTCTTCCGCATTTCTGGAAGAAGGACTATAATGATAACAGACTCCGGCCATTAGCAGCGCGGTTCTCAGTTAAGGTACGTGATGTAGTCGACCCACTTTCTCATATTCTTTTACGAGTTTTGGTTAGGACCTTTACTCTGGTGTTTTGAAGGTTACCCTCCGATTTCATTTTTTTTTTATTTGGAGGAGGTTTTTTTCAAGACAGTATGTTTTTTGACACATTCTATTCTTGTGTTTTTATTGATGAACTTTTTTTTTCTTTTTTAGGAATCGAAACAATAATATATTTTTGGAAAAGTTTTTTTTTCTTTACTTTTCTGAAACTTGGGATTATTTCTTTTCTCACATAAGGTTTGAATTTAAAAAGAAATATCCATCATATTATTTCTGGAGCAAAGGTAAAAGCTCTGCTTTATTCCTTGTCATAATATTCATAAAAAAATAATGAAATAAATATGTATTTTGAAAAATATTTTTCTATTTTTACCACACATTATAACCTCTCAAAAAAGCATTTTTTATTTTTTAATATTTCATTTGGCAATGTTTTTTTTGTTAATAGATCACCATCTGTTTCATTCTGATTTCACTGATTAATTTATAATTTAAGTGTTTGAACACTATTAATAGATAAGATCCACAAAAAGGAACAAAGTTTATTGTGTGAGAAAACTGCACAACTGGAGTGGAGACAAAGCCAGGGTAAAGAAAAAAGTTATGGTACCACTAACTTCACATTTTAGTTGCATTTGTTTAAGCTAGACTGTAGCAAGGGTTAGTGAACAGAGGTCTGCTGATTTATGATATTCTAATTCTGCTGATTTATGATATTCTAATATTTATAACAATATTTATTTCTAATATTTTCTTTTTACATTATTTTTATTTCATATTTGGAATCGCCTTTTTTCTTTGGTTTTGTATTTTCCACAATTTGTTTCAAATTACTTTTACCGATTAGTTTTTATTTCAGCTCTCATAAACGTTCTCACTAAAAACAAATAATATATATATACAAAAATTAAGCCAATTCTTACGTAAGTCACCATGCTTCAATTTTCAATACCACTTGGAGCAACGCAAATGCGCGAATTTTCTATGCCAGTTGGGGCAACGTAATATAGATTAGAAATATTTAATCCCCGTTATTCTGTTTTATTTTAATTCAAAATTATTTCAGATTGAATCCGAAAAATTAATAAATTAACGATGCGTAATTTTAAATGTATCAAAAATTAAGAAAATAAACAAAATCGTTTGAAATAATCGGTCGGGAACATGTTAAACCTAACCTTATTAGCGTGGGAAAAAATAGACTGTCTCACTCATTTGACGGTGGAGAAATGAGAATTGTATTACCTGTACGAGCATCTCAAAAAAATCAGCTTTTAATAACGCGCTGCCATTGCGCTTACAAAAGCTCCAATTAAAAAATAAGTTAATGATTACAGCAAATAAAACCTAGAAAAATGTCATTTTGAGCACGCAGTTATATGAAATGAAATAAATAGGAAATGTGATATTTTTTAAAAAACAATAAAGGCGAGACAAAGTTTTTTTGGATCGTTTGTAATACTAAAGTGACTCATTCAATGAAACAATGAAAATGAATATATATATAAAATTTAACTTGCACGAGCGCGTGGTGCTTGGCCGTTCAAGAAATGATGTTCTGACATGATACATTGAAATATGCACAACAGATTTCCTTTTAATCTTCATCTTTTTATTTATTTTTTTACATTATTTCTTGAATGGCCAAGCACCACGTGCTCGTGCAAGTTAAATTTTATATTTATATTTTTATTAAAGGCAAATTTCGGAGGAAGTAAGTACTGCTGATTTTTGAACGTCTTTTGCGAAAATGGGGCTTCTAAAATTGGTAATGTATTGGACAAAGTTGCAGTTAGTGTTACAATAAAAATTTGCTTATGATATTAATTAAATTAAAGCAAAAAGTCAACAATAATCCAAAAGAATACTATTTTAATAAATATATGAATAAATCTAGAATTAATTATTATTTTAATGTTTTATGCGATGTGTCCGACAAAATAGATTCTACGACTTGCAGTGACCCATTAAAAGCATCAAGATCTTTTAAAAGATACAAAAAAAACTTTCCCACTGTTTTCTAATCACACTGAGGATCTAAAACAGATTTAAACTCTTATTTTCTTCCTATCACATTTCTCGTAATTCGAACCTTTTTTTTTTGCATTTTGGAAAGAACAGCTATAATGATAAGAGGCTCTGACCATTAGCAGCGCGGTTCCCAGTTAAAGAACGTGATGCTCTCGAGAATTTCCGCCTACTTTTTCATATTTTTTTTTTTATTTTTATTTTTTATGAGTTTAAGATCAAGTCTTTGCTCCAGTGTTTTTACGGTCGCCCTTACTTCTCGATTTTTTTTCTATGTGACACATTTCTTTCTCACTTTTTTTTCTTTCCCTCTTTTGCTTGTTTATCGACTAAAACAAAATTTTTGTTTTTGGAAGTTTTTCCTCAATTTTTAAGGCTTACTTTTATTTTAAAATATTTGAGAGGTGAATAAGAAAATTTCCCTAGCTCAACCATAAAATGGAGAAATAAAAATTTAAATGCAATATTGGCGATTTTGGAAAGGGATCATGTCTATTTTTTTCCAAATTTTACTGATGTCTAAATAAAAAATTCTTCATATAATATTTCCAGAAAACTAAAAGCAGTAATTTTCTCTAATTAACGAGGATTGTACACTATGTAATATTTCTTGTATAGTAAATTTCTAATCTTACAGGAAAACCAATGGAAAATATTTTCTCATCTCGAATTTTTTAAAAAAATAGTCATTTCAAAAATGAACCCGAATTCAGACAAATTTAACTTAAATAACAAATACGGTCTCCCTGAAACTTTCTTACATATTCTTTATTAAATTACTCTTATGTTATTATCAGCGTGTCATAAGCAAACACTGGTGATGATAAAGTCTGTTAGCATAAGATTCTTGGTGCTTAATAGTCAGGATAATTAATAATAACTTTGGCTTATATGTTAATGATGTAATATTAACTTTGTATGTAATATGTACTTAATATGTACTTTTTACTTAAAATGTAACTTTGGCTGTCTTTTTCCGACCAAATAGGATTAAAATTTGACACATAGCTATAATTTTAGTCACAGGATCACATATAATATGGGCACTTTCCCATTAGCCGGCGCAAACGAAACATCGCCAAATAATGTATAACTACTCCAAATTTCTTACAGCGATTTTAAAGCGAAAAATGCCAAATAACGCATAATCCCCCCAAATTTTTTACAGCGATTTTAAAGCAAAAAATGCCAAACTGTGTAGAATTCTGCCATATTTCTTACGACGATTTTATAGCAAAAATAATCACCAAATATTGCAGAATTCCGCCAAATTTCTTACAGCGATTTTAAAGCAAAAAAATCTATAAATAATATAGAATCCCGCAAAATTTCTTACAACTATTTTAAAGCAAAAAATGCCAAACTGTGTAAAATTCTGCCATATTTCTTACAACGATTTTATAACAAAAATAATAACCAAATAGTGTAGAATTCCGCCAAATTTCTTACAGCGATTTTAAAGCAAAAAAAATCGTTAAATAATGTAGAATTCAGCGAAATTTCTTACAACTATTTTAAAGCAAAAAATCGCTAAATAGTGTAGAATTCCGCTAAATTTCTTTGGCAATTTTTCCTGGTTAACAGTTAAGTACCATAAAATGCCACTTATTTATATCGTTACGTGTCTAGAATATAGCATTTATTTATTTGTGAAAATACCATCATCTGTGTTATAATTGCTAAATCGGTGTATTAAATTGTTTTCATCCTTCGTCTAACTTATATTCGTGGACACCAGACAATTAAAACACCTCTGAATCAATTCCATTCAAATTTCGATTAAAATCTACTAATTTAATGTAAAAAATCATATATCAAAGTTCTTCCACAGAATATAAGGCAATTTTGTGCTATCATGGTCACAGTCAAACATAATTCCAAAAATCTGTTTTTCAGATTCATGATCTGAAACGTGAAGATTCATCAAAATATAGAGTTCGAATTTTTTATCATGTGAGAATATAATGTTGTTTTGGCTATGAGGTTTCATGGCATCTCCGAAAAAACGTACGCAAAAAAATATTCGTTTTTTCATTGGTAGATATCTAGTCACCTGAACCCTGACATTTGAGGTTTGTTTTGCCAGTATTGTTTGAGATAATTAATTAAATTTATTATCAATTGCTTTTTTTGTCGTTTCTATAAAATGACGTCATATTCCAAGTTGTTTACGATTTCTTCATTTTAAATAATTAATCCCACCCTCAGAAAATTATCGTTAGGGATTTTTGGAAGAATTCTCTTTCTTAGCTATCACACTTTTGTAAAACTCGACTTAAATTTATTCTTTAATGACATTATAAGGGCATTCTTACTCATTGCAATTCTCAAAATACTGTAAATATTAGAATATAATTTTAACATCAATCTGCATTACATTCTTTGGATTTTACCACAAATACAACAGCTTCCAATAATAGTGAACTTTTCGTCAAAATTACTATTTTTTTTTCATCTCAAAATTGGTCGACCGCCAAAACTACGTTTGCCAGCTAGAAGAATTGGAAATGAAAGTTTTTTAAAAAATATATCATTAGAGAGAGAGAGAGAGAAAGTCTCTTAATTTTCTGAAACCGGTTTGAATTGGTCAAGGACTTAAATTAATTAAGAGAAATGATCACTTAAAAATAATAATGTTCTCGCATGATAACTGGAAATTTGCGACCATGGATTTCACTTTTTTGCTATTTTAATGGTTTCATTATACTTCATATAAAAGAAAATAGAGAGGTGTGCAGCTTTAAGAAATAGGTGATAAAAACAACCACAAACCGCACTGTGAAACCTTTCAGTGTATTCTAAGATTAGGAAAAGAATTGTTAGAGAAACCTACCGTTTGGAGGCGCTGGTCTATTGTAACTGGGAGCTCCTTATTTTTATTTTATTTTAAAAGATCTTTAAATACCTGATATGTACTGTTAAAGCTTTTATGTTCTGTATTTTCTCATAATTGGTAGGATGTTTTCTTGGTAGATAAGATTTTTTTCTGTATTTGTGGAAAACCTTTGTTCTCGTTTTTCTCGATAATGGAAATTCCTCCTGTTAAATCATGTTTATAAAAAGCTTGGTTCTCAAAATTCTTGATTCTTGGTAAACAAATCCTTGTAATTGCTTGCCGCCAAACAATACATCGGCCTTCTAAGAAAGATAAGTTTTGTTTATGGGAATGGTTTCTACTTTTATAAATAAGGCTGACCAGTGTTTTTATAGTAGGCTACATTTTGATATGTGTTATTTTATGTTTTCAATCTGATTAAATTTGTTGAAGATTTCTTTTTCAAATTTAGGATATAAGCTCAAGATTATCAGAGAAAATGGTTGTAAGAGATTTTAACCTTTTTCCAAAAGACAAACTAGAATGAGATACGTTCGAAAAATAATTCTGTGGAATAAAAATGTCTTATTTTCATATGAAATATAAGTCGATGCTGTCAAAATATCATCAAAAAGTGACTTCTAAAAAGCTAGCAGCTGACGCCTTTTCAAAAGGGTTAATTCAGTTAATTTATCAACTTATTCAATTAATTGATTTGAAGAACACACACACACACACATGCACGTACACACACACGCACACACACGTACACATGCCCCCCCACACACACACTCGTCTGCTCTTTCATTCCAACGATTTCCTGCGTGACCCCTGATCCACTGAATGCCAATATTATTTAATTTAACCTTCAGGATAAAAAATGCCATTCGGAAATAATAGAAAAAAATTCGTCATGTACTTTTAAATTTATATGAGAAAAATTATATTATTGGCATTCAGTGGATCAGGGGTCACGCAGGAAATCGTGAGAATGAAAGAGCAGACGAGCTTGCCAAGTCAGCGGCTCAATCTGACCTTCAAATTAGTTATAAAAAGGTTCCAAAGAGTTTCGTTTCAAGACAGATACAGGAAAAAATTGTCGACTTGTGGCAGAAAGACTGGCTTTCTACTCAAAAGGGGAAAATAACTAAGAGATTTTTTCCATCTGTTCAAGAAAGATTAAAGCAAAACCTTAATCTCTCATTTATACTCACCCAAATTCTATCTGGGCACTGCAGAACTAAAGAATATTTATTCAGATTCAATCATGCGAACTCCCCTCTGTGCTCTTGCGACCTGAAAGAACTCCAAACTGTTGATCACGTTTTATTCTTCAGCCCTCAGCTTGACTCTCTTCGATATGAACTTTACAAACTAGTTATAATAAGTGGACTAACGTGGCCTCCAAATCTGAAAGATTTACTTACACCTGAGTACTTTGTGCAGTTCCTTGAATTTATACACAGTATTACTTTTCTAAATTTTTGAACTTGTTATCTGTTTTCATCTTTGTCTGTCGCTTATTAGGACACTTTAATTATTTTTTTTCTCTATGCATCTTTAGCTGAATGTAACTGATTGTGGATGCATGTAGTTTGACTTGAGTCATGGAGCATGCTGTAAATAAAATTTGAATAAACGCGCACGCACACGCACGTGCACACACACACGCACACACACACTAATTTCAGTTCTAATTCATTTCCAATCCTCAGTTTAGTTTAGTCCCTATTAACTTCATTCTAAAATATTCTTATTTTCTGATCCCATTCCACTTTTTCTATTTAATTAATTCAAGAAGACATTTGTAAAAGACTTTAGTCAGCGGTTCCACTCACCGAATGAAAGGAGGTAAATTGCTGATTTAAACAAATAATTTTTAAAGATCCGCGTATTTCTCTTATCAGAATCGGCATGTTTAAGAAACTCCCAATTGAAATCTCATTGTATAAAATCACTGTGAAAAAAATATTTTCCCTGTTAAAATCTCACAGTATATAATCACAAGGAAAAAAGTTATATCTGATTTTCCACATTTCGTTTTGTGTTGTTCTGTGTTGTGCTCGTCACTTCTGCTTGTACATAATGCGTGCTTACCGTCATGCAATAAAAGGAACTTAAAAATTCGATAGTCTCTCCTCTGGGTTCGAAACTGCCATATGCTTACACACACACAATCTATTATAATAAAACTGGATCTCGAAATGCGTTGCTAAGCGCAAAACTGGAGAACGGCTCGACCGATTCGGCTAATTTTTTAAAAAATATTTTCGTTAAGACACGAGGATGGTTCTTAATAAATAAAGAAAAAAAAGAATAACAGAGTGCAAAAAGGGTTTGTAGAAAGAAAAGTAATGAAGAAAAAGAAAAGGGTGTGTGTATCACCATTATTTTCTCTGTGCGCGGCATTTTCCAAGCTGTTTTTAAACTTTCGCATCTCTTGGAAACCAATTGTGTCTTTATTTGTTTAGTGTGTTTACATTTATGAAAATTTGAATCTCATTATTCTATAAAAACGTAGAATGTTAGACCTTTCCCTCCACCATTTAAGTAAAATATCAATTCCGGGACAATCATTGCTCGAATAGAAAGAGAAAGATGAGTAGTACAATGAACAGAACAACTGAAAAAAATAATACAATAAATGAATTAGGTGATTATCAAAATTTGTTTGGTTTAAAAATATTTTGGTGAAAAACCTGTTATGAGACACAGCTGCATAAAATATTATATGAAAATTTTAGCGAGCATTAATACTGGCGAACCGGCTGGTCGCCAAAGGCGGCTAGTAATTCAATAATTTTATGGTTCTTATGAATTTTTATGACAGAAACTATTAGAAGGGGAAGAATTATTGTATTCTTAGCATGGATTATATAACTAATGAATTCCTTTCTATCCTTTAGTATTGATGATAAACGAGGAATGTGGCATATTCTGCTGAATTCGATGATCTTGAACATTTAAGATGAAAAGTTGAATGAGACGGAATATTTGTAGTGCTTTGATATGTATTTGTAGGAAATCTTCAGTGGCTATCCCACAATTCCAGTGGAAGTTCTTTTCAAAAAGGATTCATCACTCTGCCAATTTTTGTATAACACTGATTAAGAGCACAACCAGAGAAAAGGACCCATCTAATTAAACAATTATCAGAATGTATCTTCATTAGCTTAAAACAGAAAAGAAAATGATGCGATTAAACTGATGAAATACTGACAACATTATGAGTTTTAATTCGACTATGAAACTACTTCTTTTATTTTTCCTTGTTTCTTTTTAAAAATAATAAACAAATAAAGATTAAAATGAAATCCGCTATGCATATTTCAATGTATCATGTCGGAACATAAACTCTTGAACTGCCAAGCACCACGAGCTCGTGCAATTTAAATTACATTTGTTATTCAATTCAATTTTTTCATTGAATGAACCACTTTAGCATTGCAAACGATCCAAAAAAACTTTGTTTAGCATCGATTGCTTAAAAAAATATCGCATTTCTTATTTATTTCATTTCGTATAATCACGTTCACAAAATGACATTTTTCTAGATTTTATTTACTGTAGTCATTAACTTATTTTTTTAAATCAGAGCTTTTATAAATGCAATGGCAACGCGTTATTAAAAGCTGATTGTTTGAGATGCTCGTAACGATAATAAAATTTCAATTATTCGCCAACGGATTTTTTTTATTTTTCGGATAAGGATTTTTGTTGACGACACAAACCTCATTCCCAAAACAGCATCATGTTCTGGCATGATAAAAACTTTAGAAATTCCAAAACTGAAGGTGAAATTGAATGGCACCAAACTGATGTTATGAAAAATACAATATTTATTAAATTTTAAAAAGGTGTAAAATTTAATAGAGAAAATTTGTAGAAGTTACCGAGGGGAAAAAACCAAAATATATTATACTTAGGATTTTATTTTAAATTTCAAAGAATTGCTATCTTCACCCATCAAAATAAATTTATGGGAGCTTTGTTAACCTTGGGTCATAGTTCTTACCCCTAACTTTAACCCCCAACATACAAACAACTTCCTCTATTATTAGTAGAGATGGCAAATGTAACAAATAATCTTTTCAAATACCTTCCCATCGCATTTCAGAAATTATTGACGGAAAGTGCAATTTCAAGAGAATAATTCCGACATCCGAATGAAGACCTCAACCCCCCATGCCGTCCTATCGTCTGCCAACATTAAATGTAAATCAGGGGTTCGAGTTTCATTAGTGGGACCGTGTGGGCGTTAAACGGCCCTAAAGTGGCCATCAGTTCTAATGGAGCCTCCAAATGATTACGTGCATTCCATGCAAAATGGAATCATTCTGTCCTTCACCATTAGAATTCTCCCCCCTTAATATACGAACCTCCAAAACCCTCATTTAGAAAAGCTGCTGCGGCCTTAACTTTCAAAATCGGATTCCACTCGTTATCGTATATTAGACCGAGTTATGTACTTACTCGGAACTTGGAAGTGGAGTTCTTAATAAAGCCTCTCTCGATCAGCTTTAGATTCCTAAAGCCTTAATAATATTGCGGAAATGGACAGGCATTGAATTTTCCCAAGAAGCATCTATTTTTATCGTAGAAACAAATGATGATGCTTCTTTGATGTGGGGTAGGGAAATTAGGGAAAGGACAATGGCTTTTGGAAGTGGTGATGGATTTACAGTCAAAAAATCGAAAATATTGCGATTGATGATATAAACATTTTTCCTAACAAATGATACGCTACGCATTATTTACAAATATAATAACTATGCCTACAATATCACATGTATAATATATTTTATTGGTATCAAAGTTATGATATTTATTTTAATTATTTCCTTCCATAAATAAACATTCTTACAATGTATGCGCCGGCTTTCTGGCACAGAGGTAGCGCGTCTTCCTCGTGTTCTGGGAATCGTGGGTTCGAGTCCCGGTTCGGGCATGGTTGTCCTTCTGTGAGTTGTGTGACTGTGCCCTCCTGTAAAAAGGAACTGTGCAAGCAAATATGGTGAGCGTGTAGCCAAGTCATGCTCTTGGCCCTAGTTGGCGCTACTTCAAAAACAAGAGACGCTCCTTTCGGCTTAAATCTGCTGCTGTATCAGCAGGGGGCTTGTCCATGGCAAGTGCCATAAGTAGCAACAAAAACAACACAATGTATGCAAGAACTTTGTAAAAAATATAGTAAGGACGGTAAATATGTTATCATGGTGTATTTACCAGAAAAAACCGGATAAACTCTATACAGATAGATTCGTTGTTTGGAAGACATAAAAAATGCCCATGTACCTCTACAACCCATAGTTTTCTAGAAAAACGCGAGAGGAAATGTATGACGTCATATCCGGTTTACTCAAAAACCTTTATTAGAAACATGAACATCAGTACTCGTATAATTTTAAATAGGAAGAGGTTCTAAATGTACCCTGCGCATATGGAGGTATGCATGAGCGCATCGTGCGTTGGTTGACTGTACGTGTTCTAGCGTCGGAGTGTCCACAAAAGTGAACGCACTGTGGAGACGAATGGACAAAGTCCATTTTTGAAGTAAATGAATCTCAATAAACTAATTCGTTTCGTTTTGAAGAAAATTAAAGGGGGAAGATGTGGAAATCATGGTGGCCATGAAACAGGACCCCAATGCCCAACCTAGTGACCAAATAAAGGCTTTATTTCTTAAACAAGATATGATGTTATATAATTTTTCTCGTATTTTTATCAAAAACTGCGGGTTATAGAGGTACAGTTCTTTGGGCATGTTTATATCTTCCAAACAATGAATCTTTATGTGCAAAGTTTATCCAATCTTGCTGGGATACACTGTATATATAGAGAAATGTCTAGATATTATCATGAAAACATATTATTAAAAATTTCTAAAGTTTCTTTACAGCGCAATTAATTCTATAGTAAAAACGATCTTTTTAGAGATAACTCTGATGGTTGCTAAATAGTGCCAAGGCAATGGCATCGACGACAAGCCTGGCGATCTCTCTACAATTTTGGCAAGAAAATTCCAGAAAAATTCCAGAAGTTCCAGAAAAATTCCAGAAAAATCCCCAAAAAAATTCCAGAAGTTACAAGAATCTTGACGATAGCTCCATTAAAACATGATTCGCGTGTATTTTTCTGAAAGATTACTTGTGTTCTAGTGTTTCTTTACAAAGTAGTTAATTTCATGGTGAAAAAAGATCGTTTTACAGATAGTTGTGAAGAATTTTGAATCGTGATGAATGGCCTCGGCGAAAAACCTAGAGATATTTCGGATTTTGGTGATGTACTCAAAAGAGTTCAGAAATTACAAGAATCTTAGTGATAAATCTTTTTGGACAGGAATTTTTTTAATTATGCGAGAAGTATTCTTCACCTTATTCGAAAATTATATATATATATATATATATATATATATATATATGCTTACATTTATCATGAGGTATTATGATAATTTAAAGTTTTACAAGATGGTTTAGAAATCATCTTCATTAAATTTAAAAAATAGATCTGAATCGTAACGAAATTCAATTTTTATGGAGCATACACAAACAATCTAAAACAAATTTTTCTTTCAAAAAATTATAATCTTGCTTAATTTAATCTACTGGAAAAGATTCCAGAAATAACATTACATCGTTTATTTTAATTATGACGGAATTTTAATCTTTATATAAGTTATTTCAAATGTTTAACTCCAGACTTCTAAAATTAAGTCATAAAAAAGAAATTCTTTAATCATTAATAAGATTAATTAAGGTGGCGAAAGAGTAAAACAAATTATAGAAATAATATAAAACTATTTTTCAGTTCCAGCTGTGTATTGTTGTTTAAATTAAAACTCAGAAGGTAGAAATAAAGTATCATCTAAAGTTTCTAAATTTTTTAATTAAATAGTTTCAATACCTTTAATTTTAATTCAAATTAATTTCATCTAATAATGTTTAAATTCTGAACTAAAAGTCTTTTTATTATTAATTAATTACTTATTATTTGGATTCTTCATTAAATAAATAAGATAACTGTACGAAGTGATTTTTAAAATCTACAACTTAAAATAATGCAAATTATGCAAAAATAAGGGATAATAAAATACATAAGCAACTACAGCAACATAATATGAGAATTTAAAGAATTAATAATAAATATTAATTTTATTTCGTGCAAATGAAAGAGGACATCCATAAAGATGCAAAGATATAAAATAGAATTAAATCGTTAAAATATTCTTATTTATTAAAATTTCAGGAACAATTATAGCAAAAAGGGTGGGTAGATTCAATGAAAATCTTAACATTTTCTCTAAGCTTTAAAAAAACACTTTCTGATAGTTTAAAAATTAAATAATATATTTTTCTTATGATTATAATAATTTTTCGCAGCCCGATGTCAATTTTCATATCGTTTATTCTTTTGCTTTATTGTGCCCATGTTTCCAATAAAAATGGCATTTTAGCCTTTAAAATCTTCGTGTAACATAAACAGTTATACAGGGTGAAAAAAAATTCTATCTCGTTTAGTGAAGCTATTGTGACGTAGTTCACAGACAAAGAATGGAATACTTAAGAATTATCAGGCGTGAAATTCTGCTTCTATCCTTCGGGGTTATTTGGATGAATGACTATTTTCAAATAAAGATAAATATTTTATCAAAGAATAAGCTATAAAAAATTAATGTCATTGATATTTGAAATTGCTTTCATTATATCCGTTTAGTTTAATAGTAAATTCCTTTTAATAATTGTAAAAACTTATTTAATGAGACAAACTTTTGATCTTTATTGTTTTTGAAGTTGATCTTTATAGTTGAAGTGATCTTTTGTAATAAATTAAATGGCCGATTCATAACATATGGGACTTTTTATAGGATAATATGCATCAAATTTTTATCAAGAGTTTTCTTTCTTTAATGGCTCAAATTAATATCCTGGATTCTTTTTCTTATTTTCAAATCTCGAATAGAATTTGTTTTGTTAAGGATTAAAGTTTGCATTATTATTATTTTTTATTGATTATGAATTATTATTTTTTATTAATTATGCATTATCGTTTGCATTTTTATTATTTTTTATGAATTGTGTATTATCTTTTGCACTTCTAACATTTTTTTTAATTACATATGCTTTATGGTTTGAACTTTTAACATTTTTTATTAATTATGCTTTATCGTTTGCACTTTTATTTAATTACTCTTTATCGTTTGCTTTTTAAAGGAATACTATTTTTTATTTTTATTATTATTATTATTATTCTTTAAATATTCTCAAGTGGAAATTTTTTTTAGCTTTAGGAAGGAACATCGTCATTTATCCTTTGAATAAATATAAATTTTGTTGCGTTTCGTTTTTTTTTCACGAATTTATTGAACTGGTGCTATAAATAATGATATATAAATTACTGATAGCACTGAATTTTTAAAAAATGTTCTTTCAACAGTTTTTCACAGAGTCTCTCTAATAGAATTCTAGCTATTCGAGCCTTAGTTTATTAAATGGCTTTCATGAAGGAAAAAAAGGAAGAAAGATATTCAGTACTTAAATATTTCACAATAAAATCAGTAAAACAGATAAAAAGATATATGCATAATATGTTTTAAAAAAACTTTTTTTCAAAGATATATGCATAATATGTTTTTAAAAAAACTTTTTTTTGCAGTTATTAAATTAATGCAAAAAAGACATCTTAGAAATAATCATTTTCGATCTAAGAAACAAACAATTGTTTGTTATCTATCAATTATTTGAATCGGCCCTTTTCCAGTTAATTCTGGTAAATAGAATCCAAATGTACCAATATTTACTCCCATCTCTATATCTACTACTGATTAAACAGAATGTATTCGTGTCTACTTTAATGTCTGATGGCGCTCTAAAGACGAGTTCGTTTGATCTAAATTATCACATTTATAGATATATATAGATGGAGTAAATATGCACATAAATGAGATTTTGTCTGAATTTTCATTTAAAATTTTAATTAAAAATTAAGTAAAATTGTGTCATTTTTATACATTGTTGCTTCCGAAAATATTTTAGCATAAAAGTAAATTACACATTGTTATAAAATTTTTTAAATAGCTTAACAACTTTATTTTGTCAATTTTATTCTATATAACTTTTTTCTTCCAATTTTTGAAAATAATTTATGCATTATTTACAATAATATATTGCATTGTTGAATTGAGATTCAAATCGTTTTCATTATTGGCATTAAACATTTATCTTACTTTTTTAAAATTATTGATTAAGATATGAAGATTGTTTGTTTTATCATATAGAGCTAGTTTTAATAAATTAAATGTTATAAAATGCGAAATTAAGAAATTATTTTTTTGAAAAAGTAATTAAGGCAAAGTTACTCTAACTATTTAATTGAAATTCATATCAATAAGGAATTCTGATTAAAAAATTAATTTAAATTTTTTAATCAGAATTAAGCAAGAATTAAGCAGAATCAGCAAGGAATTTTGGTTTTAAAAAAGTAGTCACCAAAGTCGACTAATATTTTAAACGGAAAGAAAAAGTAATATAAGCTTCCTTATCTTTTAAAAACTATTAGTTCTTTATTGCAGACGTAAACTTATAGAAAGCATTCGATTTGTGTTTCAAATACAATGATTATAGATCCTTTTTGTTTAGTTTTTACAAAAACATGTAAAAAATGCAAAAATTAAAATGAAATATCAAAATTCTAATACATTTTTGATTTCGAAATTTTGCAATCATATCAAAATAGGAAAGAATTGTGGTTCAAGAATGCATAAAAATCGATCCCTTCAATACCAAGACAGCTTTACAGATATTTTTAATGGAACCGCAGAAGTTGTCTATTTAATTATGAAGTCCAATCTTTACAAAGAGAATAAACGTTTTGGAAAAATACAAGAATTATAATAATATATCTGGTAAGAATCTAAATCTTAACATTAATTTCAAAATTTCAATATTTTATAGGAAGGTTATGAAAGGAACGAAATGCTCAGAGGAGAATAGAATTGGAATCTTTGGATTGTGATGAGAATATTCTAGTTGCACTGTGACTGCTGTCGTGCTGTTTCTGTGTCTGTGTATATGTATTTTGGATTTTTATAAATACGATCTTTGTGTACATTTGGATTGTCTTTGATTACCTCTTATAGTCTCTTATGATCAGTTAGCGAACTTTTCATCTTCTCACCTTACATTTAAAATGGAATAGGTCAAAAAATAAAAATTACTTTAATAAATTAAAAAAATCGGTACTTACGTATTATACCGTAAAATTTTATCGACAATTTTAAAGTCATCGCTAATGAATAGATAAACCGTGAATTATGGTAATCCGGCAATGGTGTAATTCTTTGATCTTTATCATCTAATTTAAATCCATCGCCAAAAAATTACTAAACCTTTGGCGATCGTTGGCGAAGACGGAATAATAAGTAAGTAAAAAAAATCTATGAACATTCCAACTGCTAATGATGATGATTTTTTTGTTAAATGTTAAATGTCTTTTATGTTCTTTATTTTGAACTGAACTTTGAGTGGCTTTCAAATATTATTAAATGAAGTAAGCCATAAAATATGCGGTTTTTGACACATTCATATTATATTTAATTAATTTTTTTTGAATTTTTT
>JAOUZG010015602.1:2098170-2111790 GCA_026289955.1 Argiope argentata | reverse complement strand
AGCCCAATTAAAAAACCATTTGACAGATGATAGCTTAGGGTTAGAAAAAATACAGCGTTATACGATAGAACTAAGTGTTTTTATTCCTGAACAATGTTTATAAATTAATGAAACTGACCATCATAGTTCGAAAATTTGAGAACTGACCCCTCGATCATTTGTTTTAACACCATTGGATTTCTTAATATGGGATCATTTGAAGTCGTAGGTCTATGCCAACAAGACCTTAAGTTCACTTGCATTGAAGGAGGAAATTCAACTCTGCATCAACGGAAGTCAACCACATTTAGTCAAATTGATCACGGAAAATTTTAGCAAAAGAGTATTATATGTTAGCAATGCCGTTGGAGGCCATTTGCCTTATATGTTATTCCATACATAACCCTATCTGTATATTTCGTGATTCAATAAAAAATATAACAATTTAAAGAAGAAGAAAATGTTTTTATCATGTCAGAACATGATATTGTTTTAAGAATGAGGTTTTCTGACGTCAACAAAAATCCGTAGGTGAAAAAATTGATATTTTTATTGTCTGCACGAGCATCTCCAGAAATCAGTTTTTAATAACACGTTGCCACCGCATTTACAAAAGCTCTGTTTTAAAAAAATAAGTTAATTGCTACAGCAAATAAAATCTAGAAAAATGTCATTTTGAGCACGTGATTATACGAAATGAAATAAATAGGAAATGTGATATTTTTTTAAAACAATAAATGCAAGGCAAAGTTTTTTTTTCATGATCCTTTGCAATACTAAAGTGACTCATTCGATGAAACGATTAAAATGAAAAATATATAAATAATTTAACTTGCGCGAGCCCGTGGTGCTTGGCCGTTTCAAGAAATGATGTTCTGACATGATACTTTGAAATATGCATGGCAGATTTCATTTTAATCTTTTATTTATTTCATTCAAATCTTGCGTTAACATATTATTCCATCGTGTAACGCTCCCTTTTCACAAACCCTAAGCTTTCAGCTATCAAATGGTTTTTTAATAGAATTGCCAACACGAATGATGGCAAATTCAAAACTTGCTTTAATTTTGTTACACCCTTTACATCGCTTCCTCCCCCTTCCCCCTGTGAGAGAAACAGCAATGTTCATAAGATATAGATAATACTAGAACATACTTATTGGGACTAGAGGTCTATTATCTACCTTATAAAAACCTTATATTTTCTCTAGTAAAATAATTTTAGCTCCTACATTGTCTATCCAGTTAAATTGAATTATGACTCTGAACGAGTGGCATTAAAATATAGTGAGTGTGAAAAGAACTTATATATAGGATTCTATAATATTTATAATAATTAATAATAAACTAAAACCAAAAAATATCATTATTAAAATTTTGTGTTTTAGTAACTGAACTTTAATAAAAATGTTTGTTTACAAATTGGTTTTTACTAAACATATTTATAAGATCATTTTAATTGCACACTTAAAAGAGAATAAGTAGTTTTAATTAAAATTATCATTGGTGTAAAAGAATTTTTTTTGCAGTGAAATGAAAAAAATTTTGAGCTCAGTATTGAAATCTCTCGCATTGTTGTTCTTTGCAAGTATCCGATAAGACGCCAACTACAAAATTTTGACTCGGTTATTTTCATACTTTATTTTTTTCCCTGAAACATTAGAGATAAAGTTATTGGTTTTGTACCAGACAAATAATAATTTCAGATTTCGTAATTTGTTTTGCAACTATTTCCATAATTCAAATCTATGTAAGTAAAGTTTTCAATAGGGAAGAGCTCCAAATCCATAAATTAGAGTCTGATTCCCCGATTGCATAACTGCAACCGTTTGATAAGTTTAAGTGTAGCAAACGGAATAATATTTTTAGAGAAACAGATTCAGAAAGATGTAATTACATGTTCCCATATTTACTTAGCACAAAACATGCAGACGTATAAACATTAGAGTATGACTAAATTGGAAAGAAATTTTTGAAATTTTACGTAATTGAAATCGTTTTCTGAAGCAAGTTTCTGCAAAATATAGATTAAGAGGTAAAATAATTACTATGCATTTTCTCCATATAGTTATAAATTACAAATGTGTAGAAAATATGTTACAGAATAATAAACTTACGGTGTTATTTCATTATAATTAAATTTTATGAATTAATATTTTTTAACATATTTTATTACGTTTCTATACTAAAATACTTTAAATGCTAATAACAATTAATAAAAAACCTACGATCGCAAATTTCAAGTTATCATGGGAGAACACGGTTATTTGTAAGTCATTATTTATCTTACTTAAGTCATTAGATAGTTTAAACCAGTTTCAGTCGGCTTTCTGGCTCAGAGGTAGCGCGTCTTCCTCGTGTTCTGGGAGTCCCGGTTTGGGCATGGTTGTTCTTCTGTGTGCTATCTGTGAGATGTGTGACTGTGCCCCCCTGTAAAAAGAGGCTGTGCAAGCAAATGTGGAGAGTGTGTAGCTAAGTCGAACTCTCGGCCCTAGTTGGCGCTGCTTCAAAAAACAAGAGACGCTCCTTTCGGCTTAAATCTCCTGCTATATCAGCGGGGGGCTTGTCCATAGGCAAGTGCCATAAGTAACAACAACGACAACAAACCAGCGTGAAAAAGAAATACAGGTAAAAGCATGATAACATTTTAAAAACGAATCTTTCACAGAAACAGCATACATAATAATAATGCAAAACTTTTAAAAACAGGTAAAAAATATAGGTGATTAAAAGATGTTAATGAATTCAACTATTTATGCATTATTCATTGCTTACGCGATTTCAAGCTTCAATTATTCGTTGACTGCAATTATTCAAAAACACATAACGAAACCAGCATCATGTTTTAACATGATAATAAAAGTTATTTTATTTTTCTAATAAATTCCTGCTTTTCAATAAATCAGTTTCTAGATAGTTCTTAAAATATTGTGTCTTATGAAATACCAGATGAATTGAGAGAACAGTTGATTCATTGGGATTAAGGCTCATTAAAATGTTCAATTAAATTATCCGGTCTAAAATAATCTTTTAGTAGCTTCTTAATCAAAATATTTCGAAGATTCAAATTTCAACAGTCGTATAACTCAAACTATTATAGAAGTTTTAAACTCTTCTGATCATCATACCAAGTATATCGTTGATTCAGTTGACTTAAAATCTGAAATTTAAATTAAAGTGAAAATAATTGTACTTCAATTATTATAAAAAGGTCTTTTATTGGAACCAAACATATTTTTAAAAAATATGAATACCATAAACAGAACCGTTCAGTATTGAAATCTTATCTACAACACAGAATAATTTTCATAATCTATACAATATTTCGATGAACTAATCAATAAAAATTCTCTTATTCTCTATACAATTCAGTTTTAGTTTACATTTCAAAAGAATTTAAACGAAGAAAATATTATTGTTTCATTTTGTTTGTGTATAGATATATACTTTAAAAAACTATGAAATCTAATTTTTATACAGTCTTTTGGCTGTATGGAATTATATTCGGCGAAATATTTTTGACAACGCAAATTCTTAAATTAAAAAAAAAATTATAAACATTTTTATCTCCTGAATTTATTATTTTATCTCCTCCATCGAAGACTCTTAAATAAATAAAAACATTTTTATCTCTTGGATTAATTCTGATTGCCTTGATTGTTTCAATCCTTTCCCGTATGCAAGAACTGGCTATCAAGGAATCATGGTCGCTGCTTTATATACAGATTATATAAATTGTAAACACGTCAATTAATAAAAACAAAAAAATAATAAAAAAATCAGAATTTTGTTTCAAAAAATGTAACATCTATATTCAATTAAAATGGTCGAGTTAAAAAAAATATTTTAAGTGTTGAAACTATTTCAAGAAATCATCTCTGTAATACAAAAATTCGAGCATATCAATGTATTGTCAATGTTACTCTTTAAACGATAACAGCGATTTCTTAGTCTTTCAAATATGATTTCTTAAAACAACTCGAATACATTACCTTTAACTTGATCACTTTTAACTCTATATTAAGGATAGAAAAAAGTGATCCAAATAATATTAAATTTATTAACACATTCGTGGGCACTCAATTTCATTGTGATGTAAAAATTACAGATGATATAACATTTGAATTTAATTATTTTTAAGCCAAAACATCAAGATTTAATGTTGAATATTTTTGAAATTATAATGCATTTCAAAGCAACAGCTTACGTATTAATATGATAAATACTTTCATCATGTTTTATCTTTTATTTGAGCTTTAAAATACTAGTCATATGAGTATTCCTATTACCTAGTTAACATTTCTGGACCATCTTTATCCATCAAATGTAATAAATTGGCCTCTTACTTTCGAAATTCATCAAATGCTTATTGCTAGAGAAAAGTTTTGTAACCTTTTAGTTAAACATTCTATTAAAAAACGGTAAATGGGTTTGAAAGTCCTGAAATCTACGTGTTATTTTGTAAAAACATGTTATGAAAAAATAATTAGCACCGCAAATTCAATGTGAATACAATATATTAAAATTATTTGCAATATATTCTTCTATAAATGAATTACGCAATAAAATTTGAATAAAATAATTTATACTAGGCTTGCCTTTTTAACCGCATTATAGTACATTCATATAAACAGATAATGTCAGATAAAGGTTTACTCGTTTTCCAGTTTGTAAATTTATATTAAATTTAAAATATTTAACTTGTAATATTCATTTACAATACACTCTTGTATAAACAAATTATGCGGGAAAATTTTAAATAAAGATAATTTATACTAGGCTTGCATTTTTAACAGCATCATAGTAGATTCACGTAAACAGTTCATGATAGATAAAAGTTTATTCTTTATCCATTTCAGAATTTTATTATAAATTTGAAAGATTTAACTTATAAATATTCGCTTTCAATACACTCTTGTATAAATGTATTTCGCAGGAAAATTTTGAATAAATCAAATATGTACTAGGTTTGCCTTTTTAACCATGTTATAGTACATTTACATAACAGTTAACATCAAATAAAGGTTTACTCTTTTTGCCCTTTAGAATTTTTTTTATTAAACTTGAAATATTTAATTTGTAATAGCATTCGAAACTCAGAAGATTAACAGATTTTTGATATTTTATTGAAGCGCAATTAACGTAAAAAGAAAAGAATAGCAATTTGAGATGTGGATTTTATATAAAATTCATCAGAATTATTGATTTTTATGATAAGAAATAGCTTATTTAATGAAGTATTCATTATGTTTCATTTGTTATTTCAAACAATATTCCTAGAATAAACTTATTATCATGACATAACATGATGTTGTTCTTGGGATGAGGGTTTTGGCCTCAACAAAAATCTGTAGGCAAGAAATATAAATTTTAATCCGTAGAAGAGAAATAAAAACTTTATTTTCTGCACGAGCATCTCAAAAAATCATCTTTTAATAGTGCGTTGCCGTCGCATTTACAAAATCTCTGACTAAAAAAACATAAGTTCATGACTACAGCAAAGAAAACCTAGAAAAGTGTCATTTTGAGCACTTGAATATATGAAATGAAATAAATAGGAAATGCGATATTTTTTAACAATAAATGTGATACAAAGCTTTTTGAATAGTTTGCAATAGTAAAGTGACTCATTCAGTGAAACCATTAAAATGAATAAAAATATAATTTAACTTGCACGAGCACGTGGTGCTTGGCCGTTCAAGAAATGATGATTTGACATGATACATTGAAATAGGCATAGCAGATTTCATTTTAATCTTTTATGATATTCTTTTTTCTAAGAAAATCACAAAATCTATAATAACTACAAAATAAATAAATACATGAATACAATTTTTAAACTTCTACTTAATTCGCATACATTTTTTTAGTTATTAAAAAAAGAATATTTTATCAAAACGCTCTAGAAGCTGCCATTTTTATGTGAGCTTAAAATAATTTACAATAGAGCATACCTCCACAAATTTTAAACATCATTAGCATACAAAGTGAAATTCGTCATCTTTTTATAAAAACTTCTAGTACATTTTTTTCCGAACATGTTCCTAAAATAGCATTTTCCTATATGTGTTTTGGCGCGGAAATATGGCGTGTAAAAGAAGTACGTATACTCACGCATTCCTCTAGAATCTATTAAGGTTTCCTTCAAAATCTTCCAAACTTCATGTATATTACTTATTAACTGTTAGTTTATGACATATTGATTGTTTCGAAAAAAGTTCTTGCTTTATGTTTTCTTTTTGTATCCAAAAAAGAAAGGTTCTTTTTTGTGTGAATTAGATTTTAATATTCATTTCAGGTTGTGCTTTTTTGAAATAGTAAACATATACAAAAAATTGCGAGTTTTTTTAAAATTATAGTTGGATATTATTTAAACAAAATCTCGAAATACTTTTCCTTTCACAGAAAAAAATCTTTATTATTAAAAATAAACTCACAAAATCGTTTGCAATAAAATAATCTCACAAAAATCGCATATAAAAAATTAATTTTTTCCTTTTTATGGAAGCTATCTAGAAATCGTTTGCAATTTAGGAAATCCGGATTTATTATTAGGAAAAATAAGAAAATTCGAATGCCTATATTTCCTAATAATAGCCTCCTAATTTTATAGATCGTATTTTGAATCCTAAATTAATTGTTTTTTAATGAATTGAATTTCAAGCTCTAATTAAAAATATCGTAAAATGATAAAGTTGTGTTTATTTTATTCTTCTATCTTTATTTTATTAAAAAATAGAAATACAAAATTCTTAATGAATGATACGTCTTATATCTTATAGAAATGATACAAAAAAAATGTATCTTAATATCACGTATTTTTGTCAATTTTATTAAAACGGAAGAAAAAGTTGATATTAATATGGAATTATTTAGCGTTACTGAAATGTTAATTTTTTAATATTTAAAATTGTTAAAAAAATTCTCCTTTCGTCTTTTTTTGTAATAATATTCTCAACATTTATTAAGTAAAAAATGTAACATTCCAATTAATTTTTTTTTTTGCAAATCTTTAAAACATCCCTTCTTATTATAGCTTTTAAAAGCAATCCTTGTGCCTTTATTTGCCAAATTTATTAGATCTACTTGCATATGTGAGAATTTGAGTAACATGACTTTTATTTTGGGCAATTTATACGCAAAATCCAGCATCTAAATACTACCAAGATAAAAAAAAACTATATTTCAGACAAAATTTGATAGCGATATCATTTTAAATTCACTACTTCTAACATAATTCATTGTTGTATAAATTAAAAAATGTGGGAAATAATATATTCTGAGACTAATAATCGATTATTGGATTATCATCAATCTATAAATCGTATTTCCTAAACATTACATTTTATTTTTAGTTCTCTTTCGGAATAAATTATGCATAAAAATCGTCTGCAACTCTAAATTATTACTTTTCTATGAGTATGAATTACAAAATATTTAAATGCATTTTAAACTAGAAAAACATGAAACTGGACGAAAATAGCATTTGTAATATTTTTTCGATCGAATTAAATTTGTATTACATATTAAAACATATCCTTTTGTCAGAAATATAAAAGAAACATTATGCGAAAAAGGAATATAAATTGATTTATTTCCTTTGAAGGTTATAACCATTTTTTCTACTATGTTTACTTTATTCTCATTATTTATAGATTTCTAAGAATTTTTTTTCAATCAGTTTTTCTAAACTATTTATAAATCTTTTATAAAATTACTATCATCCAATTTCAATTTGTAAATATTATTTACATACTGATCAAAATCCTATTTTTTTATAAATAATAAAAAATGAACAAAAAATTAGAAGCGGGCATAGAAAAAAAAGAGTAGAACCTAAATATCATAAAATAGAATGATAAAATAATAATATATCTAATAGTAGGGATTTGTTACTACTACTAAAAATTTATTAAAATTTATTCAAAAATATATTGTTGAGGAAACCATAAAAAGCAAGTTAAATAAAATATTCAATTGAAAGTTTTTGTAACCAACAATCTCGTTGAAATAACTGGTCAAGAAAGGTGGCTAGTGTTTCTACAAATATGGAAAAATTATTTGTAATATTCTTCTTAAAGTAAATATTTATTTTGTAACAAAATTTTCATATCAACTATGCATGGTTACGTTGTGTAAATACTAATTATAAGAAGTAAAATGCCCTTAAATTTAACATTCGAAACAAACCAATAATTGCGATTTTAAGGAATAAAAATATAATACATAATTGAAAGAATATTTCAAATATAAAATATTAGACTATTCTTATTTTCCTTATGAATAGCAGTTTTATTTTTAATAAAAATAAATCATTTAAATTTTCTCCAGGGTATTTTGGAAAATTATCGAAATTTAATTTTCACCTTAAGTAAATAATTTTAGGAAAACGATGCCAATTTTTTACAATTGGGAAAAAAATTATTAAGCATATAAGTAGAAATTCTGAGGCAAATAAATAAAAAAAAACGATTTTAAAAAAAAGGAATGCTATCATTCTGTAAATGTCAGCGCTAAAAATAATTTTTTAAAAACATATAGTAACGCAAAAATTAATTAATTAACTTTCAAAATTACATTTTTGAAATCTTCATTTATGTTTTATAATTTTGTGGCAAAAATATAAAAAAATCTATTGGATAATTTACATTTCTATAGATTAGAATTTATTCTGAAAATTATTTTTAATTTTCATGCATAAATATAAAAGCTTTGGTTTATCAGCTTTTATGTGAGCATCTTTTAGTTTCTATAAAAAACATATCTTTGAATTTAGTTAAAAATCTTAGTGATTTTTTACAACCTGAATTCCTCGATTATTTTACAATTACGTATTGATATAAATTTAAATAAAATGTTTCATATTTTAACAACCTATGATTAATATTATTCTTATATTTTAAGATTATTTTATACTCGGCAAAAGCAAAATTTTTTATCTTAAAGTATAAAAATTATTAAAGTAAGTATAAATTAAAAATACATTTTTATCGATTTAAAAGCATTGATTTTAAAAATCCAAGCAATTAAAATTATTAATTTATTTGTTCACATATGGTTTCTAAAAGTCTTGTAAATATTCTTAATTTTAAAAAATTAGAAAAGAAATTTGGAAAAAGAAATCGCTTGATAAATATTTTCCACTTTGTTCATTCTATTTGTTTGATAAAATTAGTTTCTGACTCAATAAAAGTTAATAAAAAAGGGATACATGAATTCAGATTTCTATTTCTTAATATTTACTTTTTAAATAGTTATAAAAAAATAACGGAATAAAATCTAAACACATAAAAATTTCAAAAATGCCTTTTAATAATTTAAAATACAATTTTGGATTGTGTATTTTAATAAAAAAAGAGCTGATTCCAAATGTGAGTAATATACATCGTATTTTTGAAAAACAATAGGAATTACAATCAAATGTGTGAATTACATGGATTAACATAAAAAATGCATTCAATTTTTAATATTTATTTAAGCCTAATTATAGACATTATTTAAAAAAGTTTTTATTTCAAAATAAATTTTTAAGAAAAGACATTACCTAATTTCATTTTTTCGAAAACTATTCTGATATATTTTAGTTATATTTTGATAATTTAAAATAAAATGAAAGAAACTACTTTTTAAAAACATTCAAATTTCCAATCTATATTCCAAATTAGCAATAAATATTATTCTATTTTAGTGATCCTACTTTAACATCGCTGAAAATCGATTGAATAAAATAATGAGAAAATATGCGTGCCATTTAAAAGTATATAATCAATTTGAATCAATTTTTCAGAGTTAATTAGTTCTAGGAATAATTCTAAATCCTCTCAAATGAGATAAATTCACCATAAAGAAATTTCTTTATTCCATGCTTACTCATCTTTTCAACGGTTATATTTTAATAAGACATATAACGAAAAGTAAGTTACTTCATTCGTGAAAAGGATATATTGAAATGTTCTTTTCTTTTCAAATGTTTGCAATATAACACTAAAAAATATGCAAGTTAATTATATATATATATAAGTTGTTTCAAATAAACAAAATAAAATAACTTAATGTTTCCTTAAAGTTTCCAATATATTTTTTTCATTAGAAAATATGAAATCTTTTTAAAAGAAAATAGCATGAAATATTTTTTAAAAAAGGTATTGGATAATTGTAATATTAGTAACTCATTAATTGCCTGTATTAGATTGTTATTTTATTTTATTTTTATTTTTAAGAGAATCCAACAAAGAATGTAACAAAATGCATCAAAGCGATAGGATCTTAAAGATGATTCAAAATTTCTGTAACTATAGCAATAGTTAAAACGCCATTAATTATATTATTTTAATCCATTTTATAAATTATTTAAAATATATTTTATTGAGGAAAAAGTTGAAGAAATGTAAGCAGTCGTAAAACGAAGTAAAGCAAAAATTGTAAAGAAGTAAAGCATAAAGTCTTTGAAATTAATTTAGTCGGCAGATTTATTATCATTTAAATAAAATAATAGATCGTTTTCACTCTAGAATTGATACTTTCTCTACGAATTAAGAATTCAAATTTTTTAATTATTTTAACAAATTTAGGATTAAACAAAAGTTTTTATATCGAAAATTATATTATCTTTTATATTAAAATCTTAATTAAATTTAATAGACCAAATATAAAAATATATTTAAAGCTTTAAAATTAAACTAAAAAAGTTTTAGAATATAAACAGACATCAACTTTTGTCAAAATCAACTTAGTCATAAATAAAAGTTTGACTCGGCTCGATATATTTTTCTTTTCTAATTTTTTTTATGAAACTACACAAAATATAGATTCTTTTTCTTACAATTATAATTTCGTTCCAGATTCAAAGACAATTTGTTAAGAAATTTTACAGCCTTTTTAATAATCGGTTAAAGAGATAAACTAATAATTAAGTAATCGGCTAAAAGTTAATGTAAGAGATAATTGTCTAATATAAACACTTATTCCAAGTTTATAAGCTATTTATTTATAATTATAGGAACTTTAGTACTCCAAGACAAATAAAACTAAGTAGAAAACACAGAAAAAAATTATTTTATACGTTTCCGCTCATTCAACTTTCGTGTTCCCCCCCCCCCCAAATGAAGCAATCAATACTACCAGACCAAACACTTGTCATTATTTGTTTCGAAAAGAACCATGCATATACGATTCGTTGCTTAGTGTATATCAGGTAGGTAGGCATCAATGAATAATTTACTCACCCCGGCTGATCACGGGCCTCCGGCATTCTTGGACAACAAAATCAAGATAATTCCTCTTCACTTGCAAAAAAATCGTCTGCAGAGAATCCCCCGCTCTTTCAAAGGGGCAAAGACCAAGTGAGACGATCCTTGCTTGAATTATTAACCCACCGCTTCTTTTATTTTTAAGAATATACGGTGTGTACCGAATCCTCCGGTGGTTTTTTCGGTACCGATAACCGTAACGGTGCGAGGTGGGAATGTCACTGATATTCATCGCGAGCCGGGCTCGGGATAGGGAGACTCCTGGCCAATAGATGGCGCTGATAACGGAGCACAGATGGAGCTCCGCTCGCTATTGGTCGTGGGCACGTGGGTGCATTGTGCATTAGTGGCGAAAGGTGTCACGCAACACACAAAAGATGGGGTTAAAAATGCCTTGATCAATGTGTCCGTCCAGCGATCGGCACTTATAAGAGATCGCTATCTTTAAATAATCGAAAAAAGAACTTTTTATAGAGCGATGTGTGAAATAAGATCGGGTTTTCCGATAAGAGGTTTGGTGTCTTGAGGATGAAAAAATAATGCAGATTGAGGAGAACGTGATTTTCTTTTCCTGTAAAATAAAAATGGTAAAGGGAGAAAATTAATATCGTGTTGTTAACACATTTTTCCATAAAATATTTTGTTATTATTTTAATGTATTAATTGTTGAAAGTAAGCAAAGCAGTGTTACGCAATAAAATTCTAAAAGCAAGCAAATCTTCGTCCCTATATTGGTTATTTTACTACGTTCAAAAGGATTTTTCAAATAAATAAATAACGTATATATTAATTTTTATATGAAGTTTTTCTATTAATATAACGCTAAATGATGAATAAAAGCAAAACCATTTATATATATAAATAGCTTTTGAGGTAAAGTATATTTTGATGCGAGTTTTAGCATTTATTTACAAACACTAGGAAAATAAGAGTTATAATTTTTCATGTTTCTTTGCAATATTATATGTGTAATGTAATATAGAGTGCAACTAACTATTATCTCAGAATTATATTCAAAAATAAAATATTTGTGTGTAATTTATAAAATTATCTATATCTCAACAATATTAAACTTAAACAATTATAAATCCGTTTCTAAAACCTTCAGCATCAAATTCATAATTCATTAAATGCAGCATAATTTAATGTGCACTTAATATAAATTTAATTAAGGTATTTTGATTAGTTTTAAAATATTGCGATACATGTGAAGTGGAGTTTTGAAGAAAAAAAACGATCTTCTTAAAATGCTTATAAATAAGCATCATTTATAAATCAATAGTATGCTATTACTCGGCTTCTAATTAATATACATATACAAAACAAAGAACTGGAACCACTGGAAACAGAAATGCATTTATTTTTTTAACTGAAAAAAAATACGAATTTTATCCAAATTCAGGTTTTTAACAAAGTTAGATAATTTATTAACATCAGAAGAGGACTATATTCTCCAATATTCTATGCTATAAATAATAAAATTAATATGCCATTGATTAATTAATACTAATTGTTTCTAATACGTAATGCATTAATCTAATATCTACAGATTGCTTCAGATTTTAGTCTATCAAAAATGATTCGATACGACAGGACCCTGAACAAATAATCTTGTATAATCTACCGAACTTCTAAAAAATTATTTATTAATCCATAACATGTATGATTGCAGGCACACTGAAATTCTAATATCTGGAAAAATCATTGTTGCTAATAAAGATAAAAGAATTTTAAGTCTCAATTGATCTATATTTATTAAAGCAGTACTTTCTCTAATTCAATACATATGAGAACAGATTCTAGTTCGGGCAATAGAGAATCATATGAATAATGAATTATATATTGATACTTTTTAGTACGTTTGGAGAATAAGATATCAGTATGTTAAGAACAAAATTAATATGATCAAATTTTAAGTAAGAGCACTCTAAACTGAAAAATTACACACTGAATGGTAAGATTTCAAGTTTTAGAAGGAAAGAATGATTCATATTCAAATAACATGTTCGAACCCTTACGGTGGACAAATGGGAAGTCGGATTAACGAATACCGGATTAAAGAGAGTCTACTATGTATGGCATAAGAAAGTGATATGAACTTATATTTTACCTATGAAAAATTGTTTCTGTGAATAAAGTTTTAAAGAAATGCTTGAAAAACATTGAAATATCAATTATATTCCCTGATACAGATATTAAAAATATTTTCTTATTCTAAAAGGCATTTAGATTACACATTTTTATTATCATTATTTTTAAAATAGTGACAGCCATTTTTTTCCGAGATTTCAATACGTATTAATCGGTTTTTAATTAATATGTATTCAATATGTATCAATTGGCTTTTAATTAATATACATTCAATATGCATTAATCGGTTTTTAATTAATAT
>JAOUZG010015602.1:2070962-2098160 GCA_026289955.1 Argiope argentata | reverse complement strand
TTAATTAATATACATTCAATATGCATTAATCGGTTTTTAATTAATATGTATTCAATATATATTAATCTGTTTTTAATTCATATGCATTCAATATGTATTAATCCGTTTTTAATTCATATGTATTCAATACATATTAATCGGTTTTAATTAATATGCATTCAATACATATTAATCGGTTTTTAATTAATGTGCATTCCATACGTATTAATCGGTTTTAAACTAATATGCATTCAATACGTATTAATCGGTTTTTAACTAATATGCATTCAATACGTATTAATCGGTTTTTAACTAATATGCATTCAATACGTATTAATCGGTTTGAAATTAATATGTATTTAATACATATTAATAGGTTTTTAATTAATATGCACTCAATACATATTAATCGGTTTTTAATTAATATGCATTCAATACGTATTAATCGGCGTTTAATTAATATGTATTAAATTTATAATTATTGGTTTTTAATTAATATGTATTCAATATTCATTAATCGGTTTTTAATTAATATGTATTCAATATATATTAATCCGTTTTTATTTAATGTGCATTCAATAAGTATTAATTGGTGTTTAATTAATATGTATTCAATATGTATTAATTGGTTTTTAATTAATATGCATCCGATATGTATTAATCCGTTTTTAATTAATATGTATTCAATCCGTTTTTAGTTAATATGCATTCGATATGTATTCAATCCGTTTTTAGTTAATATGCATTCGATATGTATTAATCGGTTTTTAATTAATATGCATTCAATATGTATTAATCGTGTTTTAATTAATATGCATTTAATATGTTTTAATCGGTTTTTAATTAATATGCATTCAATATGTATTAATCGGTTTTTAATTAATATGCATTCAATATGTATTATCGGTTTTTAATTAATATGTATTCAATATATATTAATCCGATTTTAATTAATATGCATTCAATATGTATTAATCAGTTTTTTCACTAAAAGTAAAAATATAACAACATTTAAATACTATTTACATGAAAAGATATTTTTATATTTCTCTAAAATTTCACTATACAAAATCTTAATCTTGTCTTAAATCACAATTCAATTACAAAAAAGAGGGGGGGGGGGTGTTTCATTTTTAGACAGAAATAAACTGAAGTTCAATTTAAGTTAAATTTCTTCAATTAATTAGTTTTTTTTTAAATATAGATTATAAAATTTAACTATTGGTTCAAATTTTTCATGAAAGGAAAAAAATAATACTACAGTCCATTATTTTTCACAGTATTATCCTTTGGAGAAATATTCGCATTTTGCAATTCAATTTTTCTAGACGTAATATTTATAAAACGACAAGAAAGAAGATTGAAGAGTGTATCCGAAGCGAACTTCCTGTAAATGTTAATTTCTGATATGTCTACGCTTATTGCAGGAAAGCAACAAATAGAGGAAATGCATTCCTTATCATGGTAGACGCGAATATTGTAAACAGGGAGATTTTAAGTAGCTGTTCTCGAACTCGGATAGATCTAAAATGTGTTTCTCACTTAAAATGATCGATATAAATTACTGTTGTATGTTGATTACAAAACACTGTTTATATGTTTTACACAAAAAAAATTCGAATTCTCATCCTCATTTTTTCTCCTGCTTAAAATTTCAAGCATTCGTTAAATTACACAATGTAGATTCTAGATTCGTAAACTACTCTGACAATTTTATTTGTTATACCAAATTTTCAGATGATAAATGTGTAGCTAAGAACTAATTTAAGTTTCATCTGAAAAAATTAAAGCTATTCTTCAGTTTTGACTTTTAAATTGCTTTTGTAAAATATTGATGTCTTATATAAATCTATGTTAGTTTGGTAGAAGCTAAATATGATGCTAAAACTCAAAATATGTCCCTTCAGGTATGGAACAGAAATATAGGTTTATTTTGATGAATTTAAAATCCTGTTGTTCCATCCTTAAATAACTCTCCAGTTACAGAACTTTAATAAAATCACAACGGCATTTTCATTTATTATCCGTGATATATAATTTATTTGTTCAGGTTACACAGAAATGAGCATTCTAAAATAGCATCCACAGTGGCATTGTAAGGGGTAAATGATTTGACATTACCTGCATAATATAACGCTTTAACATCAAACAGGGTAATAATGCAAAAATTATAGATTTAAAAATTTGTTTGGGGTTGTTAAGTTTTTTTTTTTTTTTTTTTGGCGCGCAACAGCCAAGCTTTGGCCAAGCTGCGCCAAACAAAAGGTAAAATAATTTCATTAGCAGTTTAAAATCCACATAAAAAATACATTTTATATTGTTTTTATTAAAATTCTGCCCGAGATATTACCAATAAAACAAGATATTGAAATAAAGAGGATTTAAGAAGCAATAACATTTAAATAGAATTATAGCAACCAATGAGTTTCAAAAAGCGAAAAATATTTTTGTGGGGATATTCACCCACTAAGTCTAAAAGAGTTAATGATGACGAAGAAAACAAATGATTGCGATGATAAGTAAAAGAGGGACACTGTATGATTTAAAAGTATCGTAAGCTACAAAAGGGTTTCCGTTAACCGGCACAAGCGAAAAATCGCCAAATGTTATAGAATCTCGCCAAATTTTTTACAGCTATTTTAAAGCGAAAAATCATGAAATAATGTGTAATTCCGCTAAATTTATTTGGCGATTTTCCGCTTATGCTCGGCTAACGGAAAAGTATTCATGGCAGCATTGTTTCGTAATTAAAGACAAGGAATGTCATTCCCACTCATACAGTGATTGATTACCACTTGGAATACATATTAAAATCGCCAAGTCTTACATTCAAAGATAAAATTTATACTGTGGTACCCTTTTTAAAGCTTGAATGCAAATGACACTATTTAATGAGTTATCACAAATGCGAAGTGGCACATAACCAATTAAACAAATCCTTTCTTCAAAACGAATGCGACAACTCCATTGGGGTAAAAAACAGACCACACATTTTAATTATGACTCAGTAAGTGTTCCTCTTCTGTTATCTCTCTGGAGGAAAAGGCTATTCCATTTTGTTTTCGTCCAAGAAAAACGGCTCAGGACTATGAAGCACAGGAATTCTCACGCTTTCAAGGCTCATTGCTATTAAATACCTATGTATCCATTGGAGACCGTTAAAAGTATAAAAAAATATAATAACAGGCACTTCCCGTTAGCCGGACACAAGAGAAAAATCGCCAAATAATGCAGAATGACGCCAAATTTCTTGGGAGATTTTTCGCTTGGGCCCGGCTAAAGGTAAGTGCCAGAATATGTTTAAGTCTAAAGTTCACCAATGGTATCTAGTTAATACCCTTATAACCGAAGAATATTTTTTAAAGAACTGTGCATATTCCTTTTTATTTAATTTAATAGTTATAATTGAATTATTCAGAAGCTTAACAAATAATACATTAATTTTAATATTAATTAAGAAAATCAGATGATTTTTTTCCTAATATAATAGAAAAATCGAACTATAAATTCTTAATTTTATAGTAAGCTAATAAAAAAACGAATTTTACTCATTAGCTGTTTATTTCACTTTATCGTTTTTATCTTTTTAAGTATGCGTTATTAGTTCTATTATTATCATTTCTATTATCATCTCAGAGCATGCTATTGTTTTTGGAATTAGGTTTTCTGGCATCAACAAAAATCCGTAGGCGAAAAATTGAAATTTTATCATCTGCGCGAGCATCTCAAAAAATCGACTTCTAATAAGTTGACATCCCATTTACAAAAGTTCTGATTTTTTAAAAAATAAGTGAATGACTATAGCCAATAAAATCTAGAAAAATGTCATTTTGAGCACGTGATTATATGAAATGAAGTAAATAATGCGAGATAAAGTTTTTTGGGATCGTTGGCAATACTAAAGTGACTCATTCAGTGAAACCATTAAAATGAATAAAAACATAATTTAACTTGAACGAGCACGTGGTGCTTGTCCGATCAAGAAATGATGTTCTGACATGATACATTGAAATATGCATTGCATTTTTCATTTTAATCTTTTTTATTTTAATTTCAGTTAACTACGGCTGTAATACAGAATATTTTTTGCTAGTTTCATTTACCGACACATGCTTAATATATTTTGCAATTCAATCAAATAAAAATTTTGCAATAGTTAATATTGCTCGGAACAAACTGCCCATTTTGAAGTAAATTTTGAAAAATAATTTTTTCGTTTAATGTGTAGATGCATGATTGCCAAAATTTAAAAATAATATTTGTTTGATTAAAATTTTTTAATCAAACAAATATTGTTTTTAAATTTAGAAAGTGAAAATAAGATTGATCCGTTGAGAACATCACCCCCTTGGCGCAATTTTCAAAATCGCCAACTCCCCGTGCTCTTGAGTCTTATCTCTCTAAAGAAGATATCCTCCAAGGACAACATCGGGTTGCCACATTTGGCGCTAAATATCTTTGGTGAAAGGGGGTGATACTCTCTCCTGTCGAATCAAAAATAATTCTGTTGATACACAATCGGATTTATTGAATTACTAGCTTTTACCCGCGACTTTGTACACGCGGAAATTTTGATGTATATGCATGAGAACTAATGGACTGATCACAATATAAAATGTCATCAAAACCATATCATTATGGCGCTTTTGAAAAAAAATTTCGCCAAAAAATATAGTTTGTCGCCAAATTTTAGTAAACTGGTCGAATGTAGCACAAACAGTAGCAGTACAGTTTCGAATCGTAAAGTTTCGATGAACGCTACAGCAAATTAACGGAAATAGTTTTTAAAAAATCAATAAATTCAAAAAAAATGGAATGCAAGCAAAAACTTTTAACCTAAAATAATGAAAGTAAGCGAAAGGAATAAGTACAGCAGGGAAAAAAAGCAAGGGAAAGGAACAGGAAAGATCGAATTACAATAACAAAAAATGATGGCAATGTAAACACAAACAAAGCGCTGCCGAAAAATCACCAACCTCGTAAAGCATTAAATCGTTACATAAATTTGTAGGTCTCTTTATTAGCTCTCACAACTAACCTAAAACCATTTTTTACAGCATGTACCTGAAATAAAACAAAATAGAAAACAAATTATTCACAATTGTTTTGCTTATTAGTATGACCATAACAAAATCAAGTCAAGAATACACTGAGCACACCAATTCAAATCCAATTAGAGCAACCCAAAAGCTTGAATGAAAAAATGGGTGCCATTGCCTTGGAGAGGTTGGATATCTATCTGTTGGTCCGCGGAAGGTATTTTATTTCTCTTCTACCACCCACTGAAGAACCCCGATCAGCCACCTGGGGATGCCCCCTCTAAGGGTTACAGGCACCCCCGAGGGTTGGCGAAAGAGGCAAGAGGCCTAAACTCGGATATTACCAGCACCGTAACTTTGGGAGATGCTGATGCATTTGCGAGATACAAACTGAGGGGAAAACACATCAAACAGGAACATCAAATATGTGTCATTAATGCAGACAGGATTATTACCACCACTTCTGTGGAATGACCAGTAATAAAAATGGCACCAGAACCTACAAGATATGAAGGAACTGCCCAGAAGAGGATCTTACCCCGAAACACATCTTTTCTTGCCCGGTCATCATAAGAAGCTTACAGGCCATTGATGAATTTCCCTTTCGGGGAGATCTCTACAATGACAAGATTGTGAACATTGCCAAGACTGGGATTCTGGCACATGGAGTAATTTGACTTGAATTCAAATGGACAAGACACCAACCAACCAACAAATCAAAAGTTTGAAATTTCTAAGCCAGTTAGAGTAATTTCTTACAGCTATTTTAAAGCAAAAAATTGCCAAATAGTGTCGAATTCTGCCAAATGTCTTTGGCACTTTTTCGCTTGCTCTCGGTGAACGGAAAAGTATCTTTATTTTAATCCAAAGTACCTCAGAAAATGATTCCAAAAGATTGATTAATGAACAATTTTTAATATTAAAAGCATCAAACACTAAGAAAATAAACAATTTCGTTTGAAATATCCGGTCTTAAAAGTGTTGATCCTTACTCACTTGGCGGTGGGAAAATGAAGACTTTTGGCGAGAAAGTTGATTTTTAATTAATGAAAAATTAACGGCTCAATTAACGAGAATAAGTAGTGGCCTATGTTCTACTATAGACTATAATCTATCGCTGTCTAAATTTCATTCAGCCATTCCAGCGTGATTGACTAACATCATCCATCCATCCAAACTTTCAGATTTATAATAGAAGTATAAATATCAACAAACAAGCATCTCATGAAATACAAGTAATTTTATGATACGCTATGTCTTATTTATGTAAGGTATTAAACTCACATTTTTCCTTAAACATTAAATGCCACCTGATACAACCAATAAATGTTTTTCAAACCGATTTGTAAGACCTTACTGAATGAAAAACTAAAATTCAATATTAAATACTACGTTGCTGTGAAAACATTCAAAGTATCTTGAATGTAAATATTAAGGGATATGGAGCGACAAAGGCTATAATCCCCAATACTACGTTTTATAAAAATTCATTGTCGCATACCATTTAACGGCAAAATAAATAGCATACACCACATTAGTTTGTCAAGATGTAGAAGTAGTGGATAGGATGAGGATTAACCTCCACACACACACGCACAAACACACCACCAACATAGGTAATTACTGGATATGGGACTTTAGAGTCTTTATTTAAAGGTATAATCTCCGATATTTATTTTTTTATCCTAATTTATTTCCCTTTCCCTCACCATATACAAAAACTATTTAAGGTCCATATATATTTTTATACTTCATTGACTCTGTACATTTCCTTTAAATTTACCTTGGCTGAGATTCACTTTATTTCAATGCAAAATTAGTATATCCTTAGTAGAAATTTTGAAAACCGGAATCTCATCTCTATAAGTTGAAAACTATAAATTATTCTATTTATAAAATACTGTCCACATCCTATATTATATATATTTGTATATATATACACTGAAGTGACAAAAGTCATGGAATGACTGTTAATATCGTGTCGGTCCTCCTTTTGCCCGAGAGAAGTGCAACAAATCGACCTGTCATGGAGTCCACAAGTCGTTGAAAGTACGCTGCAGGAATATTGAGACATGCTGTCTGTATAGACGTTCATAATTGTGAAAGTGTGGTTGGTGCAGGAGTTTGGGCACGAACGGACCTTTCGATGATGTCCCATAAATGCTCGGTGGTATTCATATCGGGCGATCTAGGTAGCCAGATCATGCCCAAGAATTGTCCGGAATGTTCTTCAAACCAATCGCGAACAGTTCTGGCCCAATGACATGGCGCATTGTCATCCATAAAAATCCCATCGTTGTGTGGGTGCTTGAAGTCCATGAATGGCTGCAAGTGATCTGCAAGCAGCTGAACATAACCATTTCCAGTCAATGATCGGTTCAGTTGCACCAGAGGACCGAGTCCATGCCATGTAAAAACAGCCCACACCATTATGCAGCCACCACCCGCTTGAACAGTGCCTTGCTGACAGTTTGGGTCCATGGCTTCGTGGGGTCTGCGCCACACTCGAACTCTACCATCAGCTCGTAACAACTGAAATTGTGACTCATCTGACCACGCCACGGTTTTCCACTAGTCTAGGGACCAATCGATATGCTTACGATCCCAGGAGAGTCGCTGCAGGCGATGTCGTGCAATCAGTAAAGGCACTCGAGTCGGTTTTCTGCTGTCACAACCCACGGAAGACAAATTTCGCTGCACAGTCCTATTGGACACATCCCTAGTACGTCCCACATTGATTCCTGCAGTTATTTGACGAAGTGTTGAGTGTCTATTAACACTGACCATTCTACACAGACGTCGGCGATCTCGGTTGTTAAGTGCAGGTGGTCACCCACTGCGCTGTCCATGATGGGATGGGATGCCTGAAATTTCATACTCTCGGCACACTCTTGTTACTGTGGATCTCGGAATGTTGAATTCGCTAACGATATCCCCAATGGAATGACCCATGCGTCTAGCTCCAACTAACATTCCACGTTCAAAGTCTGTTAATCCTCGTCGTGCCACCATAAATTACGAAAAACCTGTTCACATGAATAACTTGAACACAAATGAAAGCTCTGGAAAACGAACTGCGCATTTATACTTTTTCGCTGCGGTACTACTGCCATCGGTATATTTGCATATTGCTATCCCATGACTTCTGTCACTTCAGTGTATAATATTATATATATATATATATATATATATATATATATATATATATATAGAACTTTCATCACTCCCACACCTCATTCTTCTCTTTTTATTCTGCTTTTTAAGAGTTAAAAAAATCTTTTGTAAAACTGTCCCTTGGCAGTTTTAAACCCTTTCCCCCTCAAACCAATTAAAAATTGTTCCCTTATGTCCTTTGTAACAATTGCATGTTTCAATCCTCTGCCCATACTAAGGAATCATTCCTAGTGCACAATCTCCACTTTCTCCGCCTGCAATTATAACGGATTGAGATGTTAGTGTAAAGAACCACTGCAAGAAAGTTCCGCTAATACTTTTGTAGTAATCCTGCTTTCATCAAGATGGTATAGCGATTTAAGCTGCATTCTCTGGCCAGGGGATTAATCCTGCGAATCACGAGCTATCTGCATTTTTTTCTGTATTCACGAGATTTATATGTGTGGGCTATATATTCAAATTAACTAACAAAAACTTATTATTGTTTTTTAAAATATAAATGTTATTTTTCCGTTGTAGAACTGAATATCTGGACAACCACCCATAAAAGTGACCCTAGAGTCAAACGGACATGGTTTCCTTTTTTGATGTATAGTTGAATGGAATCATCAGGACGTTTAAACATGGCAAATGTAACTGTTTAACGTCAGACAGTACTTTCTATCTCTATTATCTGATGCTTTTGGAATCCTACAAAACCTTTACTTTATCTTCAAAAATGATATGTTGTTATAAAAGAAGATGGTTGATCCGTAGAGATAATCCCCCCCCCTTGGCGCACTTTTCAAAGTCGCCAACTCCCCGCGTTTTTGCGTCTTATCTCCCGAATGAAGATATCCTCCAACGACAACATCGGGTTGCCATATTTGGCGCTAAATATCCTTGGCGAAAAGGGAGATGATGCTCTCTCCTGTTGCACCAAGAAGATTTTTGGAACAGTATTAATGATTTTACAATCATTTTCACCAAAATTACAGTCATTTTCACCAAAAAGAAAAGTATAACCAAATGTTAGCAAAATGGCATTTCCATTCGTAAGGATCCTAGGAACACTGCAGCAACTTAAAGTAAATATAAGAAAAAAATCAATAAATGCAATAAAATGGAATGCACACAAAAATTTTTAATCGAAAATAATAAAAAAAGCAGAAGTAACATGTACATCAGGAAAAAAAGTCAAGGGTAATGAACAAAAAATATCGAATTACAGTAACATGCACTGATAAATAATTAATCATCAAAAACTGGTATTTGGTAATAACATCCTTTAAAGATTCCATTTAGAAAAAACAAATATAAATATTTGAAAATATTTAGAAGTCGGATAAACTCGAAAGCGTAGCAACATTAGAAGAGCGGCAAAGTACAAGCAATATTTAAAAAACTGTTGGAGACAATGTAACTTTAAACAAAGCCCCACCGAAATGGCTTTATATTAAAGCTAGATTTTATTCCTGTTAATGATGGTGAAAAGATTTTGAAAATCTGTTCATTTATTCAAAAATCGTTAGCAAGTAAATATCTATAAAAAACCACAGACTGTAATAAAAGAACTCTCTCTTGAAGTAATTCAAATAAGAATATATAGAAAAATATGGAAAATTCAATATCAAGGCTTCATCATTGAACACCTCTCTGCATCAAATGAAAACAATGTGAAGTTACCTTTTAAAAAATCAGAAAGAATCATATCCATTTTTAGTGTTGTCTTATTCCATTTAATCGTTAACGAAAGTCATATGGAATCAAAGTCAAAAGTCACCCTATAGCACCAATGTTTACCTTTGATTCAAGCCAAAACTGGAATTTCTCCATAGACTCAATACTAAAATATTTGGCACTTTTCAATCGTTATTTGGCAGTTTTTTGAAATTGCGCCAAATTTGGCAAGAATTTTGACGATTTTTTTAAATTTTTTAAGTTTAGAAATGTAAGAGAGTTAGCCAATCATTAATGAGTCAGTTATTTTGATTGACGCCGCTTAGCTCAAACATGCTGGAAGATAATCAAGATTCCATCATTAATGACTTCACAATTTCTCGTGTTGGCATCCAATTATTACTTTTTTGTGTGAAACTAATCCTGCATTGGGTTTTGTGCAACTTGAAGCATAATTTGTTTTGATCCGAATTATTTTTGATGATGCTAATTGTAATTATGCTTTATTTCCTACTGATTTTGATATTTTAAATCTTGTTAGTGATATAATCTTGAAACCTCCCTTAATAGTGATGAACGTACCACTTTCCAAAAAACGCTTGACTGAATTACATTCCATGAGCGAGGCTTCAAAACTTCTTGCACTTATAAGGATTGCAGTTTGGTGACATGGGCCATCTCAATTGTTAACTTGTATAAAGGCTGTCGATGGCGATATTTCTTCCTGATAACATCCGACCACCCTCTCATCACTGAACGAAGCAGTATCGGAAAAAGTTGTTGTCACCCCCTGCTGTCTTAAGCATAACCCAGTCATAACACTTTCCGATTACACAAATTGAATCCTATTGGAGGCAATTTGTTCCCAGCCACATTGTAGCCAATGAATGCCCTTTTACTTCATCTTCCCGTACAATGACTGGTGATACTATTGGAGGTACTTTCCATTAGCTGGGCGGCGTTGAAAAATCGCCAAAGAAATTTGGCGGAATTCCACATTAGTTGGAAATTTTTTGCTTTAAAGTCAATGTAAGAAATTTGGTGCAATTCTATAATATTTGGCGATTTTTCGCTGCCGCCCGGTTTACTGTAAAATACCCGGTGGCCGAACCGCTCTTAAATTCTCTTTTGCAAGTTAGTCTCCCAAATTGCATCCAAACAATCTCAGCTGTTTTGAGTAAAAATTTGCGTAGTTTGGCAAACATCGAAGACAAAATCAGTGATTCGACAAGCCATTCAAAAAATTAATATGGTTCAGAATACACTTTCAAATTTCACACCCGACTTGCTGAACTTGAACAACAAGTTATTCAATTAACTACATTGGTTGGAGAGCTTATTTAACAATACGCCAGATACGTTCGACAAGCAGAAATAAGCAGTTAAACTACAGATCTAGCCACTCTCTAGACCGGTGACGGTGATATAAAGAACTTTCAAATGAATTTCGCCAAAATTAGTATGCTTTAACCATACTAATTTTGACAAGAACGCAAAAAAAAAAATTACCTTGCTTTTTCAATCTAAGAAAAACTAAATAGGCTATCATCCACGGAATTTGGAAATGATCGTCGGTGCTTTCACATTATACCGTCTCCGCCAAAGGTTTAGTAACTCATTGGCGACGGGTTTAAATTTGGCGATAAAGATCAACAGATTACACTATTGCCGGATTGCCATAATTGGCGGTTTAGCAACTCATTGGCGATGACTTCACATTTGGCGATAAGGTTAGACGGTCTTATACGTAAGGACCATATCATCAGGAAAATCGAATCTTAACGGCAAAAAAAAAATAAGTAAAGAATTTTTGGTGTATACTGGAGCTGATGTATTGGTTTTACCGAAACAATCCTCCGACAACAGATTTCTCAAAAGAAATGCTACTTATGTCCACTAATGGTACAAAAATACTGACTTTTTGTTGAAAGCACTTCATTATAGACTTTAATTTTCGTCGAGCCTTTCTTGGATTGGCATCCTGGCATAAGGGTAGCGCATCTTCCCCGTGATCTGAGCGTCCCGGGTTCGAGTACCAGCTCGGGCAGGGTTGTTCTTTTGTGTTCTTCTGTGAGGTGTGTGAATGCCCCTACCCCTGTAAAAAGAGACTGTTCAAGCGAATGTGACGTATGAAGTATCTAAATCGTATTCTTGTCCATAGTTTATTGCCTTTAATGGCAAAAAATTTATATTTTTATCTCCAAAAACTACAGTTTGGCGCAGCATAGTCAACACCATGGCTCTTGTGCCATTAAAATCCAAAAAAATCCAAATCTTGTCCATAGTTGGCGCTCTTGGAAAACAAGAAGCGCTCAATCAGCTAAAAATCGCCAATGGCCGTCAGGGCATTTATCAATGGCAAGTCCATTAGTAACAACAACAACATAATATTTTCCCAATATAGTCTACAATTCTTGAACTGGAAACTAAGTAATATATTCAAGCAGAAATATTTTATATTTGTTTTAGTGCTCAATAAAAATCCATCAATCATTGTGAGAAAAATGTGATCTGCGGGTCCTGAGTTCAAGTCCCGGTTAGGAAATAGTTGTTCTTCTGTGTTCTATCTGTAAGGCGTGTGAATGTGTCCCGCTTTAAAACGGGGCTGTGCAAGCGAATGTGATGAGTGAGTAGAAAAGGTCGTACTCTTGGCCCTAGTTGGCGCTACTACAAAACAAGAAACGCTGATTAGACTTTAACCACTTGACATACGAATTTATTTAACTTTCTAATTAGATTACTTATCCTATTTTGGTAATTTATTGTTAATTTGATTTTTTAAAATAATATATGGAGCATTTGGGATACCAAATCGTTTCATGTTGATTTTTTCGTATTTAAATACTTAATTCTGTGGCTTAATTGCAGACTTGAAACTAAAAATTCAGTAATTCGATGCGCGTATCAGACACGTCATTCTATGCGAAGTGGTTAATCGTTGACTACTTCAGCGATCTTGTCCATGTCACGTGCCATAAGAAACAATAACAACCTTTACTTGGCCTTTCATAGTTGCGAATATTTACCAACCAATAACCGGTGCTCGGTTTTTAAAACATTGTTATCTTTTGGTGTGTATTAAAAGTGAATGTTTGATTCATGGCATAACTAAATTAACTGTCCTAGGTTAATACAGAAACAGTAATTCGCTAACCTCTACTATATATCAATATTGCTTAGCGATTCAGAATTCTACGTTATTTTATCGTAGTTTCCGAAACTCGACAATTCATCTCAAAAAATAATAAGCCCACTAAAATCCATCACTTTATTGAAATTACCGGCTAACTCGTATTTTCGAGACCCCATTACTTATCACCCAAGACGCTTAAAAAAATTCGCAGAAATTTGAATTTTTAATATTTTAAGAAGAGTGTCTCGTGGGGTGACTACCATCGTTTGAATGCAATTACCATTCCTGAGAGACATCCAGTAGCTCATATTCAAGACTGCACTCAATTTTTTTCCAATAAAACACTTTTTCCCCACGCTAGATTTAATGAGAGCTGATCAAATTCTGGTTCATCCGACTGACACACCGAAGACAGATATTACTGCCCCATTTGGTCTTTTCTGATATATTTTTATACCCTTTGGCTTAAGAAAGGCCGGTCAAACAATTCATCGTTATATACATCGTCTTGTCAGACTTGGATTTCTGAGCCGCAGTTTAACAATGCTCAAATGATATCGAATAACGCTGAGGAACATAAAATGCATTTAAAGCAAGTATTTGAGTGATTGTCTTGACATGGTTTAAAAGTCAAGTTTGCAAAGCCTGATTCTAACCGAAGTGGCCAAACCTCTACCAGAGGAGATTAGTTATTTCTCGATTTCCAATACATCAAAATATTGCTGAACTGAAGAGTTCTTTTTAGCAATACTTAATTTTTATCCATTTTTTTTACCTAATTCCGCAAGGCACATGCTAGTTTACATAAACTTAAACTTTATATAAAAATACAAAAAAAAAAAAAAAAAAAACGTTATGCGACTTCTTCCCTGGACAGACGTTTCTTTGGAAGTTTTCAATATTTGGTTTGGTTTTATGGCACAAGGGCCCGATTTGTTCATTATGTGCCAAACATTTGTTAGGTCGGCTTTCTGGGACAGAGATGCGTGTCTTCCTTATGTTCTGGGAGTCCCGGTTCGGGCATGACTGTTCTTCTGTGTGCTATCTGTGACATGCGTGAATGTGCCCCCCTGTAAAAAGGGGGTTGAGCAAACGAATGTGGTGAGTGTGTAGCTAAGTCGTACTCTTGGCCCTAATTGGCGCTACTATAAAACAAGAGACGCTAATTAAGCGTAATTTCATTGACTACCTCAACGAGCGTGTCCATGGCAAGTGCCATAAGAAACAACAGCAACCTTTGTTAGACATTGTTTTCGTGTCAAAAATTAAATCTTTCTTTAAAAAATTTACACAATTAAATCTGATGTCAAATTTGAATATCTTTTAAAAAATAAAAAAAAATATTTAAATGAGAATTACCACGAAAAAGGACATTTGAGTTAAAAACAGTAGCGCCAAAATGAACTTGTATTTGTGTACTAAACAGCAAAAGTTCTTGGCAATCACGCAGATTATGCTTCACAGTAGCATTTATCACAAAGTGGTGCATGATCAGAGTGTTTTAAATAGATGTGGTCTATTCGACATATCGTGGTAATGACATTTTTATTTCTAATTAGAGTTTTACTTTTGAAACCTTTGACAGATGGTTACATTTAAAATAGTTTATGCGTAGATAGTTTCTTTCCATATAGATTGCCAAAGTTTATATTGATTAAATTGAAAGTTTTTGAGAAATACAAAACTGACATTGCTAACTCAGCTACTCCAACCTGTCATGCACCTAATTAGCAACATCACTCATTTTCGATGCCTCTGACTTAGCTATGGTCATTTTATTGGCGAAATAAACATAACTTTCACCTTTAGAACATAAATATAGTACGTATTATAGGGAACTTTTGACGATATATACAATCATAAAGCATTTGCAATACTTATTGAAAGGACAAAATTACATAATATTTACTCACCATCGACTTTTAACATTTGCTTTTTCTAAAAAATCAGATTTTTCTTCTTCAAGACAGTTAGAATATATTGACTTCATATCTCAGATCAGCACTAATATTAGGCTCAAATGCAGGTTGTTGCCGACACAATGTCCTAAATTAGCGACATGCATTTACCAAAAAATTACAATTTTTTGCTTTGGCGAACGATTGCACAAGCGTTTGCTGAAGAATTCCGAATTATTTTAACAAAGAAGGAACTGAAACCTCTCTCGACTGATCTTACTTTGTGGAAAATCTAATTAGATGTCAGAAAGAAGGTGCGACAGGTGAGAGAATCACCCCTTTTTCGCCGAGGATATTTATCGACAAATATGGCAACCTGATGTAGTCTTTGGAGGATATCTTCCTCCAGGAGATAAGACGCAAGAGCGCGGGGAGTTGGCGATTTTGAAAAGTGCGCGACGGGGGTGATGCTCTCTACGGATCAACCAGGAAGGACAAAGTCAAACCTTACGTACCAACAAGTTTCAGAAAGATAATTTTCCAATCTATGTACAACTTTTCACATCCAGTTGTCCATACAACTAAAGATATAGTTTCGAAAATATTTGCAGGGCCAACTATGCAAAAAAATGTATTTCGAACTGTATTCGTTGGGCCGGGATAGCCTGGTTGGTAGGATGTTGTATCGACATCCCTTGAGCTGCAAGTTCGAACCCGATAGCGTGAAGACTCCCCGTTTGTGTGGCGATTGGTGTTCGTTAAATCTGTCGAGGTCACAAAGTCTTCCATGTCGAGAGTAATACCACAAGGAGTTCTGGGGCAGAGATTCTCTGTTCCAGATCTAAAGTACGATCTATGGATGAATGAATGAAATGCATGAATGAAGTCCGCCCCGTAAAATGAGCTTGTGTCGTGTGTGAGCTAGAAGTCAGACTTTTTCCCTCGAGTGTTCAAGGATTCATACCCTCAGAATCTATTCCCCGGGTGATCACCTCGTAATTGAGGATGAGATGCTTCTGGTATGGTGGTTGGATCTCCCCAACCCGGAGGATACAATAATTATGGGATTTAGGCTCCCCCACGATGACGGGACGTACTCCCTTCGGGGAGGGTTGTACCGTGGCTGATGTCGGCCATTAAGACTCAGCCTCAGTTCCCGAACTTGGCTGTTGCGGTGGTCCGGTCATTCAATTTTCGATGGTTAATCCTTGTGCCTTCGTGGCGGGTCGGAGAGTCTGTTATATGACTTACCCTCAGAATCTATTGCAATCCTCCTTCTGTTGTAGAACGTAATAAGAGAACAACAACTGGAATCGTTTATTTCTAAATTGCCAAAATAAAAGTTAATTAGACACACCGACAGTTAAAATTATTCACCTAATACAAAAATTTATTTATTGCTTTGAAAAATAAATATGCATAATTCGTTCAAGTCGAATTTCTTTGAAAAATTAATCTACATATCCTAACCATTATGTAGGTGTTTTTAACAATTAAATTTTAAAAATAAATAAATAAAACGTCAAAATGATGCACAGTTTTGAATGTCGAGACACACTCGACATCTGACCGTAAAGAGTTAAATCTTTCTACTAACCTTCTTCGAGATGCAGTTATGATCATCTTGATCTCTTCTGACCTCAAACAACTTCAAATACCGACTCACCTACCTATATATACCGCTTCACACGATGACCTGAAGCAGTTCCCATATCCAACATTAATGCCGAAACCATTGAGTGCGCATTCATTGGTCAGTGGACCCGACTAGGTAAAGGTAAAAGATGCAAAAAGAATGGATTTAATAGGAAATTTTAAAGAACGAAAAATGCGAATAATTCTATTGCAGACGGTTTTTAAAGAAAGAAAGCAGACGACTTTGTTCTGTTTTTAATTTAACAGTTTTCATAAAAGAGTTGAAGCTCATGTACAACCCAACCATTGTAGGAAGAAGTAAACAAAACATCATTAGGGTTACTACAAGAGCTTTGTGTTGGGTTCCCATATTGGCGACAAACTCGGGGGCACACTAATGACCATTTTAACCCCCCTCTCTTCTCTTTACCTTCAATCAGGATGGATAAATGACAATTCGAAAGTAAATTTTCTTCCTTGCTTATCAAACTCTTGGGTGGCCAATCAACCCTGGTCACCCATCGAACAGTAGAATAGTCGAGCAATTTAGTTGTTCTTTAAAACAGCCTCAGGTGTCACGCATTTACGAAATGAACTGAATCAGCTCCCCAAGTTTTACACGGACTCAGAACAATATTAAGGAGGATATGCTGAGTGCATCATCCTATTTGGTTTGTAGCTCAGCCCTGATACTATAAGCGGATTTTGTGAGTGTGTGTGACCCTTTCACTTAATGCCGAACTTCATGAGTTTTTGAAAAAGTTAAGAGCTATGAAGGAGCAACTCGAACCTACATCAGCTACGTCTCATAATAATAATAATGATAATGAAGTGTCTATACGTCAGCTTTAGACTCTTAAAGTCGAATCCAAATTAAGGACTTTGCACATCTTAGAAACAGTTATTGAATGCACAACAGGAATCTTTCCAAATTCGTAAAATTTATCCTTTCACATTCACATTGAGTTATTTTTCGTCCTGCCCAGGAAGCTCTTCGACTTCTTATTCTGCTTTCAAATAGAGAACAGGATAGATCTTGCAAACGTTAATTAAGGATTTTTTCACAAGAAAATACGATGTGATGGATGATTTAATACGATATAAAGGAATGTTTGAATAAAGTCGGGTGTGACCAGATTGACCATCACCCTCTTGGCGCTTTTTTCGAAATAACCAACTCCAAGCGATCTTGTATCTTGTATCCCGGAGGAAGATATCCTCCAACGAGACACCACTATTGTCATATTTGGCTCTAAAACTTCTTGGCGAAAAGGGGGTGACGTTCTTTCCGGATCAACATAAAGTCGTTTGATTGATTCAGTTGTATATAAAAAAGTTCATAAGTGGAATCAGAATATTTTGGTGATCATCCATTTTTAACAAATGGTTCATTATTTTGTTGATAGCAGTTCAGCTTTGAGGACCAAATCTGTGCAGAAATTATAGACAAATATAGAACGTACTCTGGAAGTAGTGCTTTTTTTGTTCCAAATAATCAGAACGTTCGTCATTGGATGAAGCCAATTGAGTTTTCAGGCCAATCACTTCGTACATATTAAACATGATCATTGAATTTACAACAAGAATTAAGTGTGATTCGTCAGTTTTATTCGGCCAATTTAAAAAAATGATTTTTCGACAGGTTGATCTGTAGAGAACATCATCCCCTTGGTGTACTTTTCAAAGTCGCCAATTCCCCGTACTCTTGCGTCTTATCTGCTGGAGGAAGATATCCTCCAGCGACAACATCGGGTTGCCATATTTGGCGCTAAATATCCTTGGCGAAAAGGGGATGATTCTCTCTCCTGTCGTACCTTTCGATCAGTCTAGGAAGCTCCTCGGCTACTTATTGGCTTCCAAATCGAGAGTCAGACATATCTTCCAAGCAGTTACAGATCGTACTTTGGGTGCTGGACGTTTTGCATCAAGCGTTTTCTTTTCCCCAATTCCAGTTGCCTTATTTTGCTTGTTGACAGTCATAATCAAGACTTAAGCTTTCAAAATCTCTTCAAATGCCACAAAAATGAAAATTTCAATCATCTAAGGCATGTTATCCAGCAAAGTGTTTCTCAAAAAGCAATAAGAAACGTATAAAAGATTCTCCATGGAAAAAATCATAGCCTTAGCCATATTATTAGTCGCAAAGATAATCGCACAAAAAAATTCGCACAAACTCACAGGTTTGCAAAACAATTAATGAAGTTGAAACAATACCCAAGATCTTTGTTGCCAGCTACCATTGCATACTATGAGTATTGTTTAGCATCGTAACATTGCGATATTGTTGTGCTGGATACTGTTTAATTAAGTTGATAACTTAGCTATTGTTAATATCAACTATAAGTAATTAGTTAAAATCACTCTGAAAAAACTAACTGCTTCAAAATTATTTTGTTTAAATTCATTTAATAACGTAATAAGAAAAGAAATTATTGACTAATTTTTCGCTTCAAAATTGAAATATCCTACTGAAATTCATATCCAAATATTTGCGTATATTCTACAAAAATAATTGCTCGAATAAAACCAATTCATTTTCCGTTTTGCCTAAAATAAAAATTCTTTTTACATTTTTGTTTGAAAAGGAAGTAATTGCAAATGCATTCTGTATTCTTGTAAATTTCAGACATAATTTCGATCAATTTCAAATAAAATTTTAAGGGTTCTCTTTTTGAAATTTTTTTCTGTGTTTATCAGGTTTTAAAAAATCATCTATATCTTCATAAAGAACATTTTACATAGACCAATATTAATGCTATGTGCGCCTCGGCGTTTTATAGGACAGGTTGGTTGATCTGGAGCGTTTATTGGAGAACGAAAATATGTTCTTCGGGACGATTTTTTAAAATCTTTTTTTAATACAATACACAACGAATAAAAGAGATAGAAGTATATTACACTATTTTGGTCTTGAAATTTGTTTTAATTTTATACACGAAATTAATATTTCTTTCGGCACTTTAAGTCTTTAATCAAGAATAATTCAAGGTAAATACAGTTAATAGTCTCAAGGAATCTACTGGTCGCAAAATTAGGCAAGCTATATCAATAATTTTCGCTCCATTTTCATATGTATTTTCATTTAGCTGGCATTTTTATAGTATAATTCTAAAATTTTCTTCATGTCATCCTCTCAAATTCTCTGCACAAACATCTCAAAAAATCAGTTTTTAATAACTCGTTGCCACAAAAACTCTGATTTAAAAAAATAAGTTAGTGACTACAGAAAATAAACCTAAAAAATTGCTTCACTCACTCGCCATCTACTAAACCACTTTAGTCTAGCTACAGATGTATTAAAAATCAATTCAATCCGAAATATGAAAAAGCGATGAAAGAAATAAAAAATGTAAAGCAGAATTAAATTCGCTTTTAAGCTTCCGACAGTTTCTCCCTTCGATTGAATCCCTGATCAGCAAGTCTTTCAATATTCCGGTGGATTCAACAGATGTTCCAAAACCATTTTTTGGTCGCGGCAACATTTCGTGTGTTTACCACTGGAATTGACTTCTTTTTCCCAGTAACGTGCCACGCGAAAAAAGAACAGACTCAGACACAGTCCCACAACTGTGCTCCTCTTTTTCGTAAACTCCGCTCCGTACACATAAATGTTTAACCTTATCTAATTTATTACAGCTGAATCTTCTGATGAATCTTCTTAAACATTTTCAGTTGGCTTGTCTTCTCTTTTTCTTCGATTTCGTTTCAAAATCGATTAATCAATACAGCACGACTTAAACTAATCGTAAAAATTTTTTGTCCGTTTTTTTACCACTATTTTTTATTTAAAAAAAATTCAAACCGATGCAAGAATAGCGTTCCTTTGAAGTCTTATCAAACCACGTGCTGATGTTTCCTGGTGAGGTCGAAGTGCTGCCAAACGGTCCACGTAAGCGGTTTGTACATATAGATTATTTTAAACGATAAATGCTATTCATATATTTGTTTACTTTGATACCTGAAATTTGAAAAGTAAATATTTTTATCTGTAGTATATCAAAGACAATCTACGTGAATTTCATTTCAGAACATGCCTGGGATATTTATTTTATGATTCCCTCCAAGTGTTCTCTGGCATTTGTGGGGTAACATTTTGGACCGCAGTAACAATTCTGCAATTCAGTTCATCAAGGGAGGGCACCAGGGATCTTGTACACAATTTTCTAAACAAACACCCATAGAAAGAAGTCTAGCGGTGTTGTATCAGGTGATCTCGGAGGCCATAGGATTGGTCCACCTCTTCCATACCATCTATCGGGAAAGCGCAGAATTGTTACTGCGATGCAAAATGTTACCCCACAAATGCCAGAGAACACTTGGAGGGAAATCGAATTTTGTCTCCATGTGTTACGAGTCACGAAGGGCAGCCCATGTGAAAATTCATTTATCTTTATAGCATCATTAATAAAATTCTTTGAGTTGTAATTTACAAATACATAATCTGTTTTTGCGTAATATTTTTTTATTCAAAAGTTATGATGTACGGAAATCCCGACAATTATTAATGAAAACCCTGTATTATCATTACAAAATTTTGATATTATAAGTAAATGAGTCAAGTATCCTTGGAAATATGAGCATTTGCAGCAAATAATTTGTAAATGCGCGTGGACGAATCGTACTTTTTCATCTACAGTTTTAAAGACAAATAAATAGGACAATTAATATAAAAGCTCCAGAAAGATACCAGTAATATTTATCAAAATATTGCCATTGTAGCTAACTTTATATTAGTTGTAATCCGAAAGAAGGTAAACGATTGAGATTTTCAATTAAAAAAAATTCATTGTATTTTGGAATAGTTGAATTAAATTACATAAATATAAGCAATATGCTAAAAAGCCTTGCACTATACTATTATTTAAACTACAAATAAATTAGTCATTTTGAATGACAATATATTTTATTACATCCTTCCCATATTTCCTCAACATTAGAACTCAATTTGATTTATGCTTCAAAATTAAAAGTATCTAGATATCTTTATGTTATACTTGCCATATATCATATGTATTCAGATACCCTAAATACATAAGAATGAATTAAAACAAACAGTGCCAGCAAAATCATAACGTTTCCCTTCAGTGATATATGCGATGTCAATTTTTCTTCTACAAGAAAGGCATGCAATTTTTTCAGAAACATCTCTATAACTAATGTATAATGTTACAAACCCAGCACGATTTGCTATTTTGCTTCCCCGCACGAATAGTGTCGTCGTTAAAAGGACTGTTTTACGATCAGCCTTGTAGATATTAATCGGGTGCCGCTTCAGTGACCTCAGAGCTTGGTAACCATTTAGAGACTTGGCGACTTATTTGGCGACAAAATGGATGCTGCTGGAAACTTCGAGAATTTTAACGATTCATTCAATAGAAATTCAAATGCGCCCTGATTCGCCCAGAAGGTTTCCGTCCTGCCTCTCGGGAGATATAAAAGTTCGGCAGTGTCAGGCTGAGTTTTAAATCGAATTGAATTACGGCGAGTTGGCGTAGAAGACAAGTAACGAGTCTTCGATAGGATTGTGAAGCAATGGCGGAATGTCAGCGTTGTGTAGAGCTGAAGGAGTGCACAACTACTGTATGCCGAGTCCTGTTGTCTATTGTGGAAGCAACGTCGTATCGTGTGTGAAGTAGCCATTTGTGTGATAGCGAGTCGGCAGCTAAAGCGAGGAGACAGTGAGAACTTCAGCCATTTGGACAGACTGTAGAGCGAAGTTCTGAGGATCTGCAATTCTGTTGGGTTCTATCTGACCGCTTTGTGTGCTATGATTGATTTCTATTTGTGGGCTAATGTCTGTTGTAGAGTGCTGCTGAATTCTCCTCGGCTGTACGCATTTGTCGTCCTTTATTAGAGTCTTCGTGTCAAATAAAAATTGTTATTGTTTTCTACTGAGGCATGTTGAAAGTCTTCATGCCATACACTCACTACAATCGAACCTGGTGATCCGTAGCAATAACTTTATTTATAATATAATTAACACCACTGTAGCATAGAGAGGCTCCATTTCATATTGTATATTAATACATCTACGGGAGAATTAAAATATAAACGCATTTTAAATATACTTGATCCTGATGCGATTATGCAAAATTCTCATCAAATCAACGGAACAATGTTTCTCCTTTCCTCAATATTGCTAATATTACAATAATTTATCCTTTACGTTCTCTTTCATATCCTCATGACCTAATTTTGTTGTTGTTATTCATTGCACTTGCCTATGGACAAGCCCCATGCTGATACTGCCACAGATTTAAGCAAGAGGGAGCGTCGCTTGTTTTGAAAGTAGCGCCAACTAGGCCAAGAGTACGATTTAGTTACACACTCATCACATTTGATTGCACAGCCCCTTTTTACAGAGGGGCACAGTTACACATCGCACAGATAGCACACAGAAGAACATCCATGCCCAAACCGGGACTCGAACCCGGGACTCCCAGAATACGAGGAAGACGCGCTACCTCTGTGCCAAAAAAATCGGCTGACCTAATTTTTACAATAAAATATGAATTCGTACATTTGATTTCGTTTATTGAAATTCAATGTCATTTCATCCAGTATTTCTGGACAAATAAGGCTAATAACATAAATCCAAAAGTGTCCGGAAATTCATATTGGTTAATGTAAATATACAAAGATATTTATTATACTTGAAAACCTCTTCTAACATTTCTATTCAAATTTTACATCTGATTTAATTGAATTTTTTTCTTAGAATGCCTTAGTATTCCATACGAAGACCATGTTTGACACAGAATGATCAAGTCTGGTCCTTGCGCCATAAAACCAAACCAATCTTCTAACATTTTATTGAAAACTGCAATTTTGATTTTAAAAAATCGTCCAAAATTTTATTTGTTTACCTCGTTTTAGTTTATGAGTTTTCGTTTGAATAGCTTGCAGATATAATTCTAATAGTTGTTGCTTTTCACCTTCGGAAAGTAAAAATAATGAGAATTCGTTAAAGTTTTGAAATTAAGTTTTTAGATGATTACAATATTTTTTATATACCACTTGTTGATAATCAGAAAGTAAAAACGTAAATAAATTTTTCTCAAAATAAATATCCAACAATCCATAGCCATATGACCCTTTTTACTCCATTTCCTATTGTAATAAGACCCACATTCCTACAGTTACCTCGTCCTCTATAGTCTCTTCATGCACCACAATTTAGTCACGAAAATTGGGTTCGTCCTCTCTAATGAACATCCATGAAGTGAATACCCCGATGTGGCTTGACCAGTGTCACCGGAGTTCCGGTGGCATTCACCGTTCGAAGACATAGAAGTGCCCCTTGGCTCTATTTCGGATCAATAACGCTTGCAGAAAGCCGAGACGCTTAAGAGCGTTCAGAGAACACATGTTTGTACACAAACACGAACTCCGAAAAGCGGGATTAATTCTGTTTTCTTCTTCGGTTTAACGTTGCTTTTCTGCGCTGGAATTACGTTGCCGGAAAGCTGCAAAATCTTCTGCAGACGATTTTTTTAAATGTTGTTTTTCGCGCCAAATTAAGATAAAGAAGAATGATGCAGCGAACTGTAGTTATCGTTTGTTGCAAATTGTTTATTTAAGTTTAGATTTTCGTGTTAGAACTTATAATGTTGATTCACTGAATTCTACAATTTTTGCTGGGTATTCTTTTTTTTTCTTTTTTTTTTTTGTAAAAATGTTTGTCAATAAGTGAGAATGTGAATTGGATATTTTTTTTAGTTTTCAAAATTAATTTTCTTTCCGAATTCTATATAAATTTTTGAAATAGCCTCAATCAATTGTTGGGAAACTGTCAATTGCTTCAAAAACTCTGGTTTCTGTATCAGATTCTTAATCTTTATTTTTTACCCATAAATTTCGGAGGCATCAAAACCTCTTTACTAAAACAGCATCGTGTTGTTACATGATAAAATTTCAAAATTAAGAAATTCCTCGAACAAAAAAAATTATATCATTTGAATATTTGAAAATAAAGCATAAATTAGTCTTATGAAGTAATATTTCAGGGAATAATTGATAAAACATACCAAAGTCTCATTAAACTTTTAATTATTTAAATTTTTATTTGAAAATTTTAAAAAAACATCGTTTTGCAGTACACATTCCCATCCTCTAAAATATACTTGTGCCAAAATTGATAATTTTATAGGAAACACTTTAGTATATATATCGCCAATATAAGCCCAGTTTTTTGTTTATTAATAAAGAAACCCATTTCTATTTATTATTTTTCATTAAATTCTGAAGATTTGATAATTTATAGTAAATCGATTCATTCCTCTACAGTTTTTATTTACGAAACTGCTATAGATACAATAATAAATAATACCACCATGGCATCTAAAATAATTCACTGTTTATTATTTTTGAAAAATAATGACAAAATATTTATAAGGAAGAAATTTTAATTATATATCTAAATAGAACAGCGAAAGCATTTAATCTACTACCGATTTAATCTGCTGTTCAGAAACAAATTTAATTGATAGCATCAAAAAAATCTGGCAAAAAGAGTTCTGCCAAACGATATAAAATATTTAATATCTCTAACAAATAATCTTCATCAAATATTAAAGTTATAATCGGAGAAACTTCTTTATGGCTTTTCTTGGTAAAGCCATAAGAAAATGAAGAAAATGACTACATTCCATTTCAATTTTTTTAAGAGTCCCTTTCGAATATCCAAAGGAAAAATGTATTTGAACATTTATTTATTTATTTCAAATAAAACTATGCGTTAAGCCTACGACTGTTATTATTATTACTAAGAAGTGCGGGAAATATTATTTAATTTGCTGTGGTTCTATTTTAATATTTGCTAAAATAATTTTATTTCTCTTTTTTGAACAAATTCGTTGACGATAAAAAGAATTTTTCCAAACTTTACAATTCATTTTCTTTCCTATATTGCGAAGTAAAGCAAAAAAGCATTTTAATTATTAAGAAATTTTTTAAACAATCCTGTTAGACTTTCTAAGAAAATATCCTATATCTTTTAACTATCTTATTAATTGGTTTGCACGATGCCACCTCCATTCAAGATAAGTATTGAAAATATTTTTAGTTTCCTAAATATATAGAAAATATTTAGCGTTTATTGAAATTATCGTTTGGTAATCTGTCACTGCTAAAAATTATCAAAATCATTATCTATAATCAAAGCTGGAAGGCATAAAAATTATAAGAAATATAAAATAATAGTTAAAGAATAACTTGATAAATCTAACCAAGAAATTATGACAAGACATTGATTTTGTTGATGCCATTCAAGAAAGTTCAATTGAGAAAATTCTACTTTTTACCACAACTTGTCATTGACGTTTTTACGTAAAACCATATAACGGTGTTAAAAAAACAGTTCATGTTTAGATGCATTCTCGTGTATAAGTTAAATTCTTTAAAAAATTTATTAAAACTGCGACCAATATGGAAATATGGTTCAATCTCTTTATTAAAATCAGAAGACTACAAAAGAAATAACTTTTTCAAGATAATTTCTGTAGAAAAAATATATAAAAACGACTTTCCCAAAATGAAAGTCGTCTGTTAACATTTCTTTTATACATTCAGGATTTTAAATTTCTAGAGAGTGTTTGGATGATTGGCAAGTTTTTGATGTGTTTAGCGAAAAACTGTACTTTCATCTTAACCATTAGTAGCCTGATTTACGAAAGTGATTAATTTTTAATATTACTGTGTTTGCTTGATAAAATAAAACAATAATGACATTGATTTTTTTAAATTTCGTTGGAAAGAATATTATACAACATTAAAATACGTACAGCCAACCTATAAAAAAAACTAATAGTGATGTGAACATTCGGTTTAAAAGATTGGTATCAAAATTGAAACTCTAGGTTATTAAGGGTTAAGTTTTACCGCTATTACTTATTTGCTAAGAATTAAATGTATTTTTACATTTAATTGAAATTTTTATTTGAAGCCGGTTTCTTGATCTGCTTTACATCTTCTTTCTTCTGACTGAAGTTTTCTTTGGTGACAAAACGAACTGTCTTCAGAACTCATAAAATAATGTTTTATATCTCCATTAATTAGCTAACCGAAGCGTTTGATTCAGTACAGCTGGAAAAATATTAAATAAATAAAGTTCTGAATGCTGCTGCTATTCGACAATCAGTATTAAGGTCATTTTCTGTGTGTATATATATATATATATATATATATATATATATATATATAATGAAAACAAAGCATTTAAATTATTTGATGAAAGCAGATAATAGAGTCATGGCCGACAGGTTGAATTTTCACGTTCGTTTTATTCCACCACAGGAAGTAGCCATCATGTTCAAGCAAAAGCGACGACACAAAACAAAATGAGGAAAAAGCTGATTAAATTTTTATCCCTCTGAATTTATACCTTCAGATTTTAAGAGGGATCTTTGACACTTGTCAATCACATCAACTCCTCGTGTAAGGGAATCGTAGGGATCTTTTAATGGAATTTGCTACTCTGGCTAATTTCTGTGCCTACACTTGGAGTGTGGGAAAGTAGCCGGCGTTTAGCTGATTCGGTAATTATACAAAGCTTCTGTTGAATTAATGAACTAGAATAAGTGGAATGGATCAGGAAATAATAGAAAATTTTAGAATGATGTTACTGTGGGGTAAATTAAGATAAAGCTTTGGAAATTAATTAGAGTTTAATTTAATTTTAAAA
>JAOUZG010015602.1:2045606-2060246 GCA_026289955.1 Argiope argentata | reverse complement strand
CATTTATTATACATTATTTATACATATTTATTACATTTATTTTTATTAGCTACTATAGATATCGAAGAGAATACCTCTCTCTCTCTTTGTGTGTATGTGTGTGTGTGTGTGTGTGGTGGTCAATGTAATAAATGTGTGTGATTATGCATAATCATCAATAGTTTAGCAGTGATTATAACTAATCACCTCTAATTATGCGTAATGACCGATATAAAACGCCCACATTGCCTTACTATTCGCTCTATTTAGTGTCATGATTTTCTCCCCTTTCTAAAAGAAGAAAAGAATTTGTTAATTATTTGGCCAGCTTGCATAAGAAATCGGAAACTGGAATTGCATTACTTCAAAATAAAAAGCGCGATTTGAAACAGATTATCCGAAAACTTAAGATTTTAATGACACTATAAAGTCATAGAGTTCAATTCCGTTAAACAAATTCTCGTTTTCTTGAAAAAAAAAATCACTGACATTATTTTATGCATAAAAAGAATAAACTAAAATTAAGTATAACTCATATTCCATTCAACTGGTCAGTTGTGAAGTTTAATATAAAAAGAAGGAATTAAAAGACAAAATCATCAATGAATGTTACAAATATTTATAAACTAGAAGCACTCGCTCGGCATTAGATCCAAGACATAGAATCCAAGAAAATCAAGGCATAGAGCTCAAGAAGAAAAACTAAATTTAAATGTAAGTCCAGCCTACATCCGATATCGCATGGGCATTTTACGCATCAAACAAACATAAAAATATGTTTAGAAATTATCAAAGATAGATACAAAACAATTTTTTACTGCACATGTTTAGAAATAGTTAGACTTTTACAAAGGTTAAAATATGATAAGTCCGTAGACAAAACACAGGCGATCTTTCACTCCTTGGGAGTTTCATTCTGTCACCTCAATTCAGTTGCAGTGCGATTTAAAGACGGACGATAATTTCGCTCTTCAAAAGACTCTCCTGTGGACATTATTTCTCAGATATTCGCCAACCGAACGTTTCTTTCCTCTTCTTTTTCCTTATCGCGAGACAAACGATGCTTTTTTGGAATTTAACGTGTTCCCACCAAGGTTGGAGCTCCTTCTTTTGGGAATAATGAGACATGTATCTTTGCTTAAAATCAGACATAAACAAAGAAATGTATCGCAAATGTATAGTACAAATGTTGCAATTTGCGCATGCACAGTTTGAGGTTATAGCGCTTGCGCAGATAAAGGTAAAGTTAAAATCGCAATTATAAAACGATTTTTTTTATTTTGACATGACTTTAATATACTAAAACCCTCCCCAATAAATTCTCTACAAATTAGTATAAATATTTCCAATATCTGTTAATTATTTCTCGAGTTTTTGGGGTTCAAACATACAGACGCCTTCAGGAAACTTCATTTTATACTATGTATAGAATAGCTAAAATCATTTTATTCTTAAATTAAATTATGTTGTTGTTGTTACTTATGGCACTTACCATAGTGGACAAGCCTACCGCTGATACAACAGCAGATTTAAGCCGAAGGTAACGTCTCTTGTTTTTGAAGTAGCGCCAACTAGGACCAAAAGTACGACTTACCTACACACTCACCACATTCGCTTGCACAGCCCCTTTTTACAGGGGGGCACATTCACACATCTCACAGTTAGTACACAAAAGAACAGCCATGCCCGAACCGGGACTCCCAGAACACGAGGAAGACGCTCTGCTTCTGTGCCAGAGAGCCGGCAAATTAACTTATATTCTTAACATTATTAATAAAGACTGTTTCGGTCGAGCAATTAAAAAATTAAAATGGAAATAAAGATTAACAATCTCGGCTCAAATGCATTCGTAACCAAATGTTAAGTAATTCATAGCTTCTAATTATTTGGTAGGATTAAACGATAAAAATATTTTATGCAGAAACACGCGGTCCCTTTTGCTTACATTAAATGAATCACCGGGGGGAAACGAAACTGTTGGAATGGCTAAGTAGATGTACAGCAAACCCATTAAATAAGCATGTTTACAAACAGAAAGGACTACTCTGCCAACTGTTTGCAATTAAGATGTTTCTAACCCAGAGAGAGAGACTCCGTAATTAACTTTGTAACGAAATGATGGATATTACTTTACGTAATAGCGTGAATAAAAATATTTAACGCACATGAAGGATTTAACTATTAAATATTCTGGCATTGTTAGCTTTTTAATCGTTACTTGCTTAAACAATTAGCAATTTAATTTGTGGAAATGGGCATCCATTGATTGAATACACATGTCATTGTTTTTTATATGATTCTAACTGGTTCACATTACTTTAATTGCTATGCCTTTCATATAAAGATTATTGGAGTTAAAATATCTGAAACAAAATACGACTGTGCAGTATATTTTTCTTTATTTTAAATGCATTCAAATATTTTGTTTCAGTATGAGCCAAAAGGACCTCCTTTTAACATCAGTTGTTGTGACTCGTAACTCTACTTTGGTTTTTGTATTAATTTATTTTTGAACAACACAGGTCAGAGAATTTCTGATGGGCGTAATTACAGATGAAGCAAGCCCGTAAAATCGTTAAGGCGAAAATGCCTAATTCAGGAAATACTTACGCCTCCATTGTAAAAAAGGTATCTGCTACCATATCTACACAATGGGATTTAGCCGATATCTCATCTTGTAACAGTTCAAATTCTTCTGAATCTGTTAAAATAACATCTAATCAAATTAACTTATCAAATACTCCCTCATTATCTGCTGTACCAGTTCCTGAAGATACTTCTGTTTTACCAGACCTAAATGGGTTTCAACTTGTGACTAACGTTAAAAAGTTAAAAAAGACATCTCCGACAAAAACAAAACTTGTTACCAATACTGAAAAAATGTCAAAATTTTACAAGATTTCTCCTCGTCAAAATCCCACAACAGTTTTAGTACAAAATACTGTTTCAAATGGGAAATTACCATTGAATACTAAGCCAGTTATCTCAACTCAAACTCAACCTCTTCCTTCTACCAGCACTGCACCACAATCTATAAATGCTCCTTCCTTTAGAGGAAAGAGGATGCAAAAATCTCAGGAATTTGATACCGATGCAGAGATGAGCTCTTCCACTGCATCAGAAGGAGATATTTTGGAATATGATATGTCTGAAGACTTGGAAGAGCCACAACAAGTTTTTACTCCTCCACCGTGTATCAAACATAAAAAGGAAAAGCGTAAATATATTATTCCTACGAAATACAAGAATTTGTAGCTTTTTTCTTTTCTTTTGCCTTTTAATATAAAAGAGCGGATTCTAATTTTACTACACATCGTTTACTAACAGTGTTTTAGAAATACATCCATATTGTTTTTACCTCTTCTACTATATTTTTCCAATGCCCAGGATTTAATCCTTTAGATTATTATTTAATATAAAACTTCTCAGTCTAAAGGCTGACAAAATGTATTTTAAACATTTTATAAACTGCAAGTTTTAAATTTTCAATGTTTTTAAAATTTTGTCTTTTCATCGTTTAATACCATATGTTTTAAACCGTGAACCTGTTTATCTACCATAAGCTTGGCGCAGCATAGCCAGACATGGCTCTTGCGCCAGAAAATCCCAACCAACCAACCTACAGATGAAGCAGACTCAAATTTATCAAATGATACTTGCATCAAAAATATGAAATTACTTAACGTATTAAATGATATTGAACTTATAATTCTCTCGTGCAAAAAGTATACATATTATAGAGATAAATTAGGGAGTTTTCTCCGGTTAGATAAACAAGGTATCGCCTTCAAAAGTGCTCTTGGTAAAATAACCGCAAACAGGACCAATCTGCTAATTTTCCTTCAGGAGTTGAAGCATATCAATATCTACTAACTTGTTTTTACCATATTCAATCGAAACTTATTTTGACATTCTTCTTTTTATAACCATTCTATGTAGGATTGTACCTCTTTTTTTCCACTGGAACTTCTAAAAAAGTTCTAAATCACCCAAACGGACTCACTGAAACGTCAATCAACTTAATGAACAAACTTCATTAACTGTTAACTGACTGAAACTTCAATTTGTTTTTATATGGGCACGCTCTCTTGTGTTTAATTTATATTTTGTTCTAAGTATTTGAAACAGGGGATAACAGCCATTGTTGCTATAAATCCCACTACCTTACTTCTTTCAAGTGTCAACTTAACGTATAAAATCCTCCTTCAAGCAAAAGAAGAAAAAAAAGAAATTTGCTATGCATATTTCGATGTATCACGTCAGAACATCATTTCTTGAGCGGCCAAGCACCACGTGCTCGTGCGAGTTGAATAACATTTTTATTCATTTTAATCGTTTCGTTGAACGAGTCACTTTAGTATTGAAAACGATCCAAAAAACATGCGGGTTAAATTATATTTTCATTCATTTTAATCGTTTCATTGAAGTATTAACTTTAGTACTGCAAACGATCCAGAAAAACTTTGTCTCGCATTGATTGTTTTTAAAAAATCTTATTTCCTATTCATTACATTTCATATAATCGCGTGCTAAAAATGACATTTTTATGGGTTTTATTTGATGTAGCCAATAACTTATTTTTTTAAATCAGAGCTTTTGTGAATGCAATGGCAATGCGTTATTAAAAGCTGATGCTTTGAGATGCTCGTGCAAATAATAAAATCTTTATTTTTTGCCTTTGGATTTTTGTTGAGGCCAAAAACATCATGTTCTGACATGATAAAAAACATATTCTACTAAAAATCAAAAACGGGTTGTCAAATTCCAAGTTGGAATAATATGTAAAGAAAACAGGAAATACAAAACTTATTGGAAGTGACAACATCAGTTATATTTTCATTTAAAACTTTAATTAGTGAGAAATTAAATATAGCAAAAGATTTATTCTATATTCTTCTGTGCTGGGAAATATAGATAAATTTTATGTATCGATTTGAAACAAAGTTTCTTATTTTCTCGTACAAAAAAAAGGAAATATTGTAATTACATAACCAATGGGGTGGTCACCTCAAACCTTTCTCGTATATTCTTTGATAAAGGTTAATTCTAAAGAACGCCTTACATGTCATTGTAATACAACAATTTAGCGTGTCATCCTTGGCGAGGTATTTGGCGATTAATTAATATCATGTGGTTAAAAGTATCCAAAAATCGAATTTATGTTTTAGGCACATTTTTCCTCAATTGATTAGAAAAAAAGACATGAAATTGCATTTGTAGTCACAAAATTCCAAACCAAATATGACATATTTATGACATTGCGTTTTTGAACTATCGCACCTACATGCTTCTGAAATTACTGATAGACAGATAATTAACCAATAACTCGATTTAGTTCACACTTTTACAAGTGTCTATCCAATAGATGTTCAATCTGTAACCCTAATTTTATTTATCTAGCTTTATTCATTTCAAAATTATAGAAACTGATATTCAAATAGTCCAACAGACGGACTTCCTCAGAGCAGATTTTACACAAAATATCGTAAAAATCTGCAAATTTAAACGTTAAGACAGTTATACTAAATTTGAGCTGTTCTAAACATTTATGAATTATCTTTGTCACATACAAATAGACGCACAATTTCCAAAAAAAAAAATTCGGATTCAGGGTGGTGTGTAAAGTGGAGATTCTTCAAAAACTCGAATTCGAATGTTTTGACAATTGTTATTCTATTTCTGTACAACGTATACGAGAAAGTGAAAAAAAGAAGGTGGAGTTTTTTTTTTTTCTTTTTTTTTTCTTTTTTTTTTTTCTTTTTTTGAGATTTCGATGTACCACCACCTTTCAATACCACTTGAATGCAATAGCCGTATATTTGGAATTATATGTCTCTTCCTCTATGAGCATGATATTTCTAAAACGCTTTAAGCTATATGAATGAAATTCATCATATAAACTTTACAACAAATTTTTAAATTTAAAACAAATTCGAACCAATTACATCCACATGTTTTTCTGTCTGTCTGCCCGAATATAAATGAACGCAGTAAATATAAAACATAAATAGATAGTTAAATCGATGAAAACTAATACATACATTTAGCCTTTAAGTTATAGACTCTTATCAAAATTTGAATCTATTTGTCACAAAATTTACCTGTCTGGAGATTCTTATGCCTGTAAGCATGATAATCAAAAGTTTTCGGTAAACGTAGTTTCAAGTACTATTCTTGATACTGAAATTATATTTCTGTATCAAATTTTGGAATGAATCTGTAAAAAAAGTGTTTTCCAAAATGCAATGTTTGATTTTCTTCATTACATTTCGAAGCACAAAACGCTCATGTATAAGAATGGAAATAAGAATCTAAATATTTTAATGTTCACGATCAAAAATATCACCTCACTTTTTATGCGGTTTAAGAAAAATAAACCATTATTAAGAGGTATGCGAGAAGATTTCGGAAAGACCATGCTTGTTGGATTTTAAATGACGTGTCTGATTTTGGTTATAAATCAAGTTTCGTTCACGTAGTAAAGAATAAATTGATGTGATCGCTTTCGTCATATAGAAAAATAGACCTACAAAATGATAATTTAATGAAAGTAATATTTTCCAACAATAAGATTTAGGGATTTCTTATGGCACTTGCCATGGACAAGCTTGTTAAGATAGTCAGCGATTAAAACCTAATCAGAGTGTCTTGCTTTGAAGTAGCGCCAATTAGGACCAAGAGTACGACTTTTGCTTCTCACTTATCACATTCCCTTGCACAGTCCCTTTCTACAGGGGGAAACATTCACACAACTTATAGACAGAAACACGGAAGAACAATCATGCCGAACCGGGACTTGAACCTGAGACGCCTAGATAATGGGGAAACCTCTCTACCTCTATGCCAGGACGCCGGCCGACAATAAGGTAATTTTGCTATCCAAGCATCAAATAAGAATTTTCAATGAAAACCAATTAAGTTGCGTGATTTTCTAAACAGAGTGAAACAAATAATTGAAATAATTGGGGGGAAAAGTGTTGTTGGAGCTCGATTTTTTTTTAAAAAATTAACAAGTAATTTCAAACCTCTAGCAAGTGACATCATAATATAATAATGCTTTAGATATCACTTATCTATCTTTATTTTATGTCTAAAATTTTCATAGTCATATTTGAAATTGCAAATAGAAGAAACAAAATATTGTCTCAAATTTCGCATTAAAAAAATGCAATAATTGTTGTTGTTATTACTAATAGCACTTGCCATAGACAAACACGCTGGCAGCCGTAAGCAACTTTAAGCCGAATGAGTCTCTTGTTTTTAAGTAGCGCCAACTAGGGCCAAGGGTACGACTTAGGTACACACTTATCCCATTCATTTGCCCTATTCTTTTTATTGGAGGGGGAGGGGGCACATTCACACACCTCACAGAGAGAACATAGAACAACCATGCCCGAACCCGAACCTGAGAATCCGAGGTAGCACGAGGAATACGTGCTACCGCTGCGATTACAACGGTAAATGCAATAATTAATAATAAAAGAAATTATTGTATAATATTTTCAATGATGTAATAAAATGAAAAAATATTATAAGGAAATATTCTATAAAATATTGCTAAAATGCTCATTTTTTTTTATTTTCTCGCACGTGGAGCATAATTAAAATTGATAATCATTGTATCTATTAGCAATTTATATCTGACTTTAATATTTTTATTTAAAAAAATATTCGTATTAAAATTTATTTAAAAAAGCCATTTCACTTAATTTTTCACTTTAAATATTAAGTGGCATGATTCAATTAGTTTTAATATACTTTACTATTACATAAAACAATTAATAAGAATAGATAAAGTGTGCTATGATTTATATATTCCCTCAAGCACTTCAAGGAAATGATTAATTATCTTTTAAATTAATTTATGATAGACTGTTGCACCAAAAAATTTCTTAGGTTCGGAAATAATTGTCTTCTTTCATTTCAAAGATCGACGAATTTCTTTTATGATATACTTTTTTCTCAGATCACTTAAAGAGTTCATCGCTTTAAGTCAATTAAGTTTAAACATTTTAAAGTAAGAAGTTTAATTAACTTAAGGTAATTATGAAACCCAATTAACTTGACGTTTGACGCTTTTTATTCTGCAGAATGCTTTTTATTTTAGACTTAACAGAGTGCAACTTGTTATTTCAAGAAATAATTACTTAAATAGCAAAAAAACGGCGCATTTCACACCTTGACAAGTAATTTTTGTTATTTTTTTAGGTATTTAATAGACGAAATAATAAATTTTCTTCTTTAACATTCACATGAACACATCTTAGAAAGGATGATTGTGAGAAATTCAACCGAAAATAATATATTAAATTTATCCCTATGTTTTTGTTGATTAATAGGGTTTTGTATCTGTAATATTGCCCGTAGGAAGTACGTGTTGTCATCGATGGGAGTAGCCATCAAATAAGGCCTTTTGCCCGTACTCGAATTCTAACGTAAAAAATAAATACAAAACTGATAGTCCTGCAAATCTATCCGATCCATTTCCTCTTTAATATGTTTATTGAACTTGATTGGTCTCATATTTTTAAATATGTAATTAAGTAGTCAAAGCCAAATTTAAAATTAGATCGATTCAATTATATTTATTTATCTATTTTTAATCGATTTTAAAGATTTTCTTGTCTAATCTGGCTAGAAATTTTACTTCGTTGTTAATTTGACAAGAAGTTAGATTAGAAAAATTAAGCTTCATAAAAATTTCTTTCTTACGCTTAAAATTGTAATACCGTCGTTTTCAGAAGAATTCCCAATTTTATTTTCCCTCACTTTGTTTTCCAAGCGGGTCTTTATTTTATGTTATTTGTTTTGATTTTAAACAGCTGTAGTTTACCAAACGATATTATACTCAATTAAAAAAAACCGATAATATAAAAATAAAGAAGGGAATCTATTAAATTTTCAAGTTATCATGTGAGAACATTATTATTTTTTAAGTAATTATTTGTCTTACTTAATTTAAGTCATTAAGTAGTTTAAACCAGTTTGAAAAAGCAATGCTGGTAAAAAAAAGGACAACCTTTTAAAAATACATCTGCTTTCAAAGAAGCATACATAATAATAATACCAATACTGGTAAAAGCAGCTGAAAAAATAATTGCGATCAAAAGATGCTGATGAATATTGTCATTTATGTTTATTGCCTACGCAATTTCGAGTTTCAGTTATTCAAAAACTCCTAACGGAAACATCACCATGTTCTCACAGGGTAATAATAATAATAGGGCGGATTATTACTTGATTTTTTTACTTTTTTCAAAGCCTTATTTAAAGTTATTTTTTTGATATAGCTGTTATTCATTACATCATGGATAATAGATATAGTTTTACCAGTAATACAGTAATAATTATAAACATACAAGAAAATAACCATTTGAATAAAAAATAGCAATATATTACCTCCATCATCCATAGCATTGGTCAAATTTCTCAAGTTCCTGGTTTTTTTGGTCGCCTTAAAATTCAGAACTGATTGAACTTCCAGAATCAAATTTTTGTATACTTTCCTTAAAAAATACAGAAAAAATTTAAAATTATACATTAAAAAATTGAAAAAAAAATGCAGTTTTAAGACTAAATTTTTCAGTGCTACTCACATTAAAATATTACGAGATTAAATAAAATATTATATTAAATGAACAAAATATTATAGCAAATTATAGCAAAATATTATAGCAAAATTAAAATATTATAGCAAAATGAAACAAAAAAGAAAGTAAGTTTGAAAGGTCACTAATTAAACTAAAAATAATATTCTTTTAAAATTGATTTTTTTCTATTTTATTTTTCATCGACTTTATCGAAATATTTTTAAAATGTTGTCCTTTGTATATCATGAGAAAAATATTGCATCATTTCATATTATCTTGTTTATTCTCATTCATTAGAAAGTTACTCACTCTTCATTGGCGATATTGGCGAGTATCAGATTGCTTTCCCTGGCGATATTTTGTTCTTAATTCTATTGGAAATAATTTTTGGATTTTAAGCAAACATCGAGATTCGAGCTTGACACTCTACGACCCCGAAACAGATATCTTACACTCAGGCCAATGGGGATCAATTGAAACATTCTATCAAAATTTATACTATAAAAGAACAAAATACGCAGTATATATTTCAGCCAACATTTAGTTCAATTTATATAAATGGGAGTCGAGGCTTCCAAGTTCGAATCTCGATGTTAGCTTAAAATTCAACAACAGCTTTTACACAAGAAAAAATTACTTCATATTATTTTTCGAAATTCATTTATAGCTAAGTAATTTATCTTCTTTATTCAACAAGAAAAATCAATATATCCTTGATTATTCGTATAAAATATCCAGTCCCCAGGTAGCACATCCTGTAACATAATACTGTACAATAGTACATATATTAAACAATATTCCACAATATTAAACAATAATGCGAATCAATATTGTACTATATTTGTGTGCTACTAGGGTTCCAATATCTGATATTCGAACACCAAAATTCATTTACTTAAAAGAAAAAGAAAAGTAATTTAATCTGGCAGCAGAACAAAACTATTATTGTAACGGAAATCCAAAGGTTCCGAAAAACCAACATTTAATCAACGCTAATGTTTAACTTCATTTCTCGAAACAAAGTAAGAAAAACATTTATGTTGCCCTTACAACATCCGTTCCATTTATTCCGGGACATTTTCGTATCTTTTCTGTTTTCTCAAGTTTAGCGAAAAATATTGTTATTCGATTATATTCTTTCTTTCTTTTTTCTTTGTCTAGATTATTAGGTTCCGAATATAACTTTCCAAGTTTTTCTAGATGAGATTTTTTTATGATAAAATATTGGCAACAATGTATTTATCTTTTACGTTTAACTCGTTGAAAATAAATTTAAATATCAAAATCAAACGATTCCAGTTAGAAGATTCTTGAAATTTACACACCATTTTCCTCCTCTCGTTTCGTTCCCTAGACTGAAAAAATCCACTCCAAGTAAAGCAATTATAAAGCCAGACGATTTTTATATTTCGATAAAAAGTTATTTATTTCAAAATTTAATGCGAAAATAAATTGGTATTCCAAAATTAAAACGTTAAACTCTCTGTTTGCTTTGTGTGTGTTTTTCTCAAGATTAAAGATAAACTGGATGTTAAAAATAAAGCAAAAATCTTTTACTCCACTTTTATTAGTGAACAAAAATATAAAGTATGCTTTATTTATCAAGACTCTGGAAACAAAAGCAAAACTCATAAAAGCCTGAAGCATGGCATAGTCCTTAAAAATGGAAACTTAATTAAATTAATAACACATTTTAATTTAGATTAACGCTTCCATTCTTTGTTATTTATGCTGGCGCTTTTTTCTTATATTTTCAATATGAAGCTAACAATTTCTTAATACCATGAAATTCTTGATATGATATTGGTTTTTTTTCCATTTTATTAAAGAAATTGATCGTCCCTTTCGAAAACCTGATAATTCTAAAACGTTCTGATTTCAAATTTTTCATATATTTCGTAATTTAATATCAAATTCTAAATTATAGTTCTTATTCATTAAATGCAGCATTATAATCTAAAATTTAATTCTTAATTATCTGCTGTATAGAAACGTAGAATTTAATTAAAAATAATTTAAGTTAATTCTCTAACTGATAATTAAACTCTGTATATACGAAATATTCTATTACCACTCACAACAGATAACTATAAAATTTCAGAATTTTTTTATATCAGGAAGTTAATGTAAATTTGTTTACGAAATTCCTTCAGGAAGAAAAGCAAGTTGAATGAAATCAAATAAAAAAGGAGAATCAAAAGGGAATAAGCTTATATGACAAAAATATTAATTAAGTTATCATTAAGTTAGGCAAAGGCATCATTTAATATAATTTCTTACGCTTAGTTTACATCTTGCAAGAACTTACCCTAGTGGAAAATAAAGAAAAATTTACCTTGTGATTATATGTTGTGTAGTAAGTGCAAGATGTCTAAGAAAAAGTTTATTCACATTTTTAATTTCATTTTTAATTAAAAATTAATTAAAACTTATACATTTTTCCATAGCATTTTCTCAGCAAACACAAATTTTGTTTATTTCAATTGCAAAAAATGATTCACAAAAATTATTAATACACCATTACATAATTTCAATAATTAACTTTTCATTATTATTATTATTATTTCGACACATTTTTGTCTTTTATTTGAATATTTTTTTATATCTTACTTAAATTTTAAAATACGTTTTACTATTCCAGCTACTAAATTTATATCCAATGTAGTTGGACTTAATTTAATAACATTTTTATATGCATAACATCGCTACCATTTATATAAAATCAAATTTTTAAAATGAAAAGAAATTATTAAATCTTTTCATGGATATTTTTGTAAAAAATCAAGAGAAAAAGATTTTTTTTCACGAAACAATATTTTTTAAAGAATTCAATTGTTTTTATTTATTTCTTTCCTTTTAATCCGTCTGCGAAATATTTTCGGTTTTATTCATTTTGCAGTGACCTTTCCAAAATTTATCGTCTGAATCAATTGAATTTTTTACCAGCAGAAATAGGAAAAAGAAAATGATAGAATTACAAAATAGAAAGAAAAAAAAACTTTAGAAATTGTTCTTTATCGAATGGCATTATGTAAATGTTACCTATTTTGGTGGAAAATTTTTCTACTTCTTCATTTCATGACTTTCTTTTAGGAGATGCTGATTTAATGAGATTAGAGGTATATGCTTTTTGCGGAATAGAAATCGGAGAACATTAATTTGATTATTTTATTCAGCTCAAGATCGGGGCTTTTCAAATCTAATTGAAACAAGCATGTAGACGATAGTTTAGAGACAAAAAATCGTAGGTTCGATTTTGTAGCGCATATTTTAGCTACTTAAAAAAACTTGAAAATTAGAAAATTAAATGTAGTAAAGACATTCAAAAACCATTTTCAAAATAATGCATTAAAAAAAGCGATATATACTATTCGATTCTTGAATACAAATGCGAAAAATCAGTCTTTTTAGACAAATTGCTTAATGGTAGGTTTTTAAAAGATTGATATTAAATTCATTTATTTATTATAATATTAAATTTCTAATAGAAAACAGTGTTTTAAATGTTTTGAGATTGTATTTTTAGAGTAGTTATTTCAATAGTGGCATATAGAAAATTTAGTGCTGATTGTGATATTAACATTACTCGATAATTATAGCCTTTTTATCTCAATGATGCTTTCTCAATAATGGTACAGGTATATTTTTTCAGTATTTTTAGTTCTATCGTAAAGCATCTCTTCTAATAATAGATTTTTGTGTGTCAAGAAAAATAAATAATATAAATTATGAATCTCAAAACTCGGTTATATTGCCCAATAAACATTCTTCTTTTGATTCTAATTATCAAAGAACTTAAACTTTTATAATTCCATTCATAACTTTTAATTAACAATTGCTAATATTTATAATAATTCCTCGTATAACGTATACATCATAGCATACAAAATATTGAGTGGCATCAAGATTATTTTAAGAACAATTCAGTGGTTTTTATTATTTTTGCTTTAATCCATCTGCAAAATATTTTAGATTTTATTTATTTTGCAGTGACCCTTTCCAAAATTTCTCCACTGAATCAATTGAATTTTTATCACAGAAATAGGGAAAAAAAGAATGATAGCGTTACAAAATAGAAAAAATAAACTTTAGAGATTGTTTTTTATCGAATGGCATTATGTAAAGATAACCTTGTTTGGCGGAAAAATATTCTACTTTTTGACATCATAACTTTCTTTTAAGAGTTGAGAGAATATGTTAAAGTAACGTCTCATACGCGGTCACAGTCTAAATTATGCCATTAGCCATTCTAAGCTAACATTTAAATTACATAATATCCCTGTCATACATCAAGAAACTAAGGACGGATTATGGAGCCGCCAGTTCATATTGCAGGTTGCAACTAGTTGTTTGGCTAAACACCAATTGCATGCCTGCAATCAGCTGATACAGACTATTAGACCACTTTCCCCACTGCCTACCAATCTGGTCAATTAGGAATGACCAATAGCAGCCTAAGAGACAACGATCTTGGAGTCTTAATAGCAGCCTCACATTCATGGTTGGACGATAGATAGTTCGAATTTCGGATTCCCATTCTTAATGCACTTTAACGCCAGGAGTCAGGCCTTTGACCTGCCAGAAATCAAGTCTGTGATTCACAATTTCAATAAATTAAACTATCATTTCTCTACTACATCTCAACAGCGACAGAGAAGGGGGGTAGAGTAAGTGGGAATCGAGCATTAGAAGGACGTCAGTGGAAATCGGGGTGTTACTTCATTACCTTGCCGCTAAACAGAGCTTTAGAGACTGAGAGGTCGATTTGGACTCCATCCTCACTTTCTAGTCAAATCACAGTGTCCTTTTCTGGAAGCCTATGGAAACAACTCGGAAATCTTATAAATGCACTTTCATATCTCTATATTAATATTAAAAATAGTTGAATAAATAGTTGAAACAATAGTAAAATTGAATAAATAGGTCAATTTAATAGTTGAAATTTTTTTATTGAGAATGAGCATCAGTTTATGTGAAAAAGATTTAAATGAAATTAATACCCATAAATATTCCCAGCGAAGCAGCAGGAAGCTATTAATAAAATGAAATCCATCCTTTCTACTAATAGTTT